>JAEMOT010001964.1:56949-145669 GCA_019297695.1 Apostasia ramifera | reverse complement strand
GATATTTTTATTTTAAATTATTGAGAATATAAAGTAAAATAATATTTTTTATATTTGAATTTGGGTAAAATGATTTAAAATATTTATATATTATTATTATTATTATTATTGTTTTTTAAATTAGTATCATTTTAGTTCTGTTTTGGTTCTCGCGTCAAACAGGGCAGACTTACTTTGTAAGCACATGAAACTCAAATATTAATTAAAAGTGCATAATTTTTATGAGTAAATTTAATTAACTTAACTAAACATTAAGCTTAATTTGCACACATCTATTAGCAAAAATTAACTTTATTTTGGTTAAATGTAATATGAATCCCAATAATTAATGTAATTAACATGATTAGTTAGTTCAAATAAATTTAAAGTCTGTCCCTATCAAAATATATCCATAAAAAATATTAGTTCATGCATCTTCTGTATTTTGTTGTGAGCACCATGTGCCCCGTGACCACCATGAATTATTTCCAAGTTCACAAATTTTTGTTACGTGTGAAGTGTGATTACGGTAGCGTAATTAATTGACGCACACCGGTGCATGTCACTTTACATGTTTCACGTGCACGACGGATTGCATTGTGTTGACACTAAGGGTGTGCATTAGTGCTCAGTTTTGTATTTATTTTGTATCTGATATAAGCCAAATCGGTTTCATTATATGTAAAATTAAATCCGACTCATGCACCCATACTCAGATCAGAACAGAACCGTTGGATTTGGGTAGCTAGAATTTGGATCGAGTTTGAGTCTAATAAATAATTTTTGATTCTACAAATATAAATTTCTTAATAAATCTGAAGATAATAATATTCTAACTTAGAAAATTTTTTTTAATAAAAAAAAATCTGTATAATAGATTAATTAGCGATTGTGGAAGAGAGAAGTCCAGGTTAGAGTAATAGAAGAAATGTATAAATAAAAATTAAATTATGAACTTAAAAAAAAATAATATTGTACATCATCTATGTAATGATAATAATGGAAATAATTTAAATAAAATGATTGAGAAGAAATTATATTAAGAAAATAGAATGAAAACATAAAATGATAATGAAAAATTATTAGAATCTAATTGTAAAAAAATTAAATTAGAGCGATCAGTGAAAATTATTTTTGAGTTTTATATTTTACTATTAATCTAAATTGGGTCCATTTAATTTTACTATAACTATTTAGACTTAAGAAACAGATAATAAAATCGATCCTGAATATTTTAAGAATTGAAAATAACTAGAATTCATTTAGAACTGACTTAAATTCCTTAATGTGGTTCGATTTTAAATCGATTTTCAATTCTTTGGATCTTGCGGCACACCCTAGCTAGTTTACATCAAATAAACTTTAATTGACTGTTAGAAAGACAAAAAAATTTAAATTGAAGTGTCTATTATTCATTTGTACTTACACATAAGTCTATACCTTCTAAAATATTACTCAGTTATGTGATTAAAATTATAGAAATTTATTAGTTTTTTTATTTTATTTTACTTTTAGATGTCCTATTTAAAATTTAAGGACCTAAGTAATTAAGGGTTTAAAATATATTAAAATTTAAGTAAAAGTTTTCAAAAATATATAAAGATTTACCTTTCCATTGACTTTTTAAAAATATAAAATTTAATTACATTTTTACTAATTTAAAATATTTATATATTTTAAAAAATCATTATATCTATCCTCACTATTTTTAAAAACTTTTAATGAAAAATATAGAAAATAATTTATCCAATCTCTTGCTTTCTCCATTCTAAAAGTTAAAACATCAAAATATAAATATTAAAATTTTAAAATTATATTCAAAAAAATCAAAAAGCTAATAATTAAAAATAATATTATGACATAATGATAAAAAATTAATGATTTATTTTAATTCGGACTAAATGACAATGCTTTTATAATCTCAAGAATTTAAATCAAGATTTTTAAAAATATTGAGACTAATTTGCAACTGTTGTTTAATCTCAAGGAGTGCGCATGCAACTAAAATATACTTATTTTATATATTTAATGCTTAAATATTTAATATTTTATATTAAAAATTATATAAAAATTATAATTCAAGCCACAAAATGACACAAAATTTTGTGTCATGTATATAATAAATCATTACGATTGATTACCTTTCAAAGAAATCTGTAAAAAAAATCGTATGTTAATTAGATTTATTGAGATGAGATATATATTTTTTTCACTTTCTCTTTTCACATTTATATGTGTATTTTTTTATTATTTCTATGAAATACACGTTTTATATAATATAAATATATTTAATATAGATTTTAAATAGTAATAACTAATAATTTCTATAAATAATTAAATATAGTACGTTAATGAAAAAGAAAATTATTTGCAGGTCCTCCAAGAGGTGAAGCGGCTGGTAGACCTTTACAAAGGGGAGGAGATAAGCATCACCATCGCCGGCCACAGCCTGGGCTCCGCCCTCGCCACCCTCACCGCCGTCGACGTCGTCTCCCACGGCCTCAACAAGCCAAGCGGCTCCCCTGCCGGTCCGCCGGCTCCGGTCACCGCCTTCGTCTTCGCCAGCCCCCGAGTCGGCGACTCCGGCTTCAAGGAGGCCTTCAACAGGCTCCCGCCGGAGCTCCGGCTGCTCCGCATCTCCAACAACCTCGACGTCGTCCCAAACTATCCCCTCCTCGGCTACACCGACGTCGGCGAATCTCTCGCCGTTGACACGCAGAGATCGCCGTACTTGAAGAATCCCGGCGGGCCGACGGCGTGGCACAGCCTGGAGGCTTACCTTCACGGAGTCGCCGGAGATCAGGGTAGCGGGGGTGGGTTTAAGCTGGAGGTGGCGCGAGATGTCGCGCTTGTTAATAAGTATATGGACTCCGTGAAGGATGCGTACATGATCACGGTTTCATGGTGGGTGGAGAAGAACAAGGGGATGGTGCAGGGAGCTGATGGGCACTGGGCATTGGAGGACCACGAGGAAGACGATGATGAATGATTAGCTCATAGAGCGCACGGCTGGCGGAAGTTACGTCCAATTAATTAATTAATTATCGTCTATTAATTCCAAGCAGGAGAGGTGATTCAGTTAATCCTGAAAGTTACTAAATTGTTGATTAACTTACATGTAATTCGTTCTAAATAGCAAATTGCTAATGCCCCCCTTGACACCACCCCTCCCGCGGGCCCAACCCCTCCCCTCTAAAATTACCTTTTTGCCCCTCCTCCCTCCCCCCTCTCTTTAATTAATTTTTTGATTTAATTTGATTACTATATTATTCTTATTCATTAAATTTAATTAATCATTTTTTATTCATTAAATTGAAATAAATAATTATTTTCTAATATCTTTTTTTTCTATCTTTATTTATTTAATATTCATCTCAAAGATCACTCTCCTTAATTAATTACTTTTTTTATTTAATTTGATTATTATGTTTTCTTATTCATTAATATTAAATAATTATTTTTCTTATTCATTAAATTTAATTAATTTCTAATTATTTTTTTAAACTTATTTATTTAGTATTTTTTAGAACACTCTGTTGCAAAACTTATTTTTTTGCATTATTGCATGTACTCTTCCCTAAACATGGATAAAATAATATTAAATTTGTTCTGAAAAATATGTCTGTTTGCAAGTTATATATATAATCGCTTTTGCCATAAATAAAAAATTATTGCCAAAAAAAAATTTATTTCTATTTTAAATAAGTAATGTTAAATAAAAGAAAAAAAGAACAAAAAAAAATTACATNTTAAAGAGAAGGGGGAGGGGGTTGGGGGCAAAAAAATAATTTTAGAGGGGAGGAAGGTGGGGCCCGGGGGGGGTTTTGTCACGGGGGGGGAATAGCAGCTCCCATACAAAAATACAGCGACGCAAGTCGTTAAAATGATTTGAGTACTGCAAAAAAGACATGTGAATTTTGATGAATTTAGTTGATACTCATAATTAATGTTATAACGAATTGGTAAATATGTTGTGATGTGTAATTTTGATAAAATTTTATATACTATACATGTAAATCAATTCTCATATTTTTATACGTATCTGTTACTTTGAAAAGGATGCAATAGTAATAACTAATTCTTTGCCCACCATCGTGTGCTAAAATATATCTAGCATCCTGTAATTTTAATATAAAAATATTATTTACTTTAATTTTAGAAAACGGCATGACTTGAGTACTTTCTAGGAGGACATCGCTCATCTTGGTAATACTCTATTCCAAACACGCTTAACTATGAAATTTCTTATCATTAGTCAAAAGGCATCTCTACTATTTTGGATCATGTCATTTACTTATATAATTTAAGAATTCTATCATTTTTTGATGTGGTATGATTTATTCATATGCTTCTCTCTCTTCACTCAATGTCGGCTTAGAAGCCTGCCAGAAATCGTGCTTTGCTTTAATGATTCTTTTCTCTTAGTACACCTCTCGGTAATCACTTTTCGCCCTTTTTGGTCATGAGTGTCATATATAGTTACCAACCAAGCTATATATGCGCCTGTCATCTTGTCTTTCTCGTAGTTAGTACATAGTCGATGAGAAATTAATGGGTTTGTTGTGTGTACCATTCGAGGCTAGGGAGCATGTGTGAACTCTAGGTGTGCTCATAAACATGTGGTGCCCTAATTGAGGTGGTACCAATAGGGTGCTTCTAAGCAAATTCACATGAATAAGCATGGTCGAATAATTTCACGTGGATAAGTTAAGGGTAAATGTAACATCCCGTGATCTTATTATAGAGGTATTGTCCGCTTTGACTTTAGAAAAACTGCGTACTTGAGTACTTCCCACGAGGTCACCCATCCCAATATTACTCCAGCCCAAGCACGCTTAATTACGGAGTTTTTCATCATTAGTCTCACGGTTTTGCCCCAAAAGGCGCCTCTCACCACTCATTATTCGGCCTAGAAGCCTGCTAGGAGTCGCACTTTGCCTCAGTGATTTTTTTCTCTTAGGACATCACCCGACGATCACTCCTCGCCCTCTTCGGCCATAGGCGTCACAGGCCCACCAGCTTCCGCTTGGTTCGTCCTCGAACCAAATCGTACTGCGGAAGGTCAGCTCTAATACCATATTGTAACATCCCGTGAACATTCGGATTTCTGATTTTACAAAAATCATCAAATGAAATTTTTTATCTTTTATTATTTTTAAGAGAAAAATTAAAATACTCGCTCTCCCTAGATCTCTCTCCCCCCCCCTCTTCCTGCCCTCCACCAGTTTTGCTGGCGTCGAAGTCACTGCCAGTACATAGGGGGTGGTGGGGGTCCCCTGCTACCCTTTGTCAATGGTGCCAACAACCAGCCTCTCCACCAACAAAGAGAGAGAGCTGAAATGGTGGCCTAGATCAAGGATCACAAAGAGAGAGAGAGAGGAAGAATGGGTAGGAAGAGAGACAGGAGAGGAGAGAGAAAGTGGGGATCAAGTGAGAGGAGAGAGGTGGTAGAAGGAAGGGAGGGAGAAAGGGGACAGGGTGAGAGAAGAGAGAAGAGAGCAGAGAGAAAGAAGAGTAAAATAATTATTTTAAAAAAAATTAATCTAAAAAAATAAAAGAGAATTCATATAATAATTATATCAAAATAAAATGCGAGAATATTAAAAATTTAAAATTATAATTTAATATATTATTATGTTATAAATTTAGGAGCCTAAGTATAATTTACTTTAATAAAAGATTTATTTAATAATTTTTGTTAAATAAGAGATCTAGATGTTAATTTTTAAAAAATTATAGTGATATTAAATTTTAAAATATTGAAAATAGTGATATGGGTGTAATTTACCCTATAAAATTTCGTATTTTCTTTAAAAAAAATCGTATATTTGTGTAGCATCTAAATAAATTTCTTGGAGGGTGTCAAAATTCAGAAGTCCCGTTTCCATCAAACACAAAATAAAAAAAAAAAATTCAGATATCCGTGAGCAGCTCGTCGGATTTGCCGAGATTCCGGCGGACTTGTGGGGCCATGAGCAGCTCGTCGGATTTGGTTCCACCGGGGTGGGAGGAGAACGTCGTCAGCTCGCCGGAATCGATTCCTCCAGGATGGGAGGCGACGGCTAGCAGGTCGCCGGAAACACTTCCACCGGGGTTGGAAAACCTAACATCCTTGCCTTCACCCCCGCAAGAAAACCCCGCTGGTTCCCTACCTTCTCCGCCCGTTCCTGTGCTTCATGTTCCTGAACAAGTTCGCCCATTTCTTTCTCCTCCTACTCCGTCGCCGTTTCCTCACGGATTGGAGGAGACGGCTAGCAGGTCTCCGGAAACACTTCCGCCAGGGTGCGAAAACCTAACCTCCCTGCCTTCTCCCGCTCAGGAAAATCCCGCCGGTTCCCAACCTTCTCCGCCCGTTCCTGTGCTTGAGGAAGAGCAAGTTCGCTCGATTCTTACTCCGACTACTCCGTCGCCGCTTCAGCCGCAGGAGAGCCAAAATCACGTGCGTGCCTCTCCTGTCATGCCATTAGAAAAAAACCAATGTCCGTCGCAGGAAAGAGAACGTTCCTCAACTCCTCCTCATCCCACACAAACACAGAGAAGGCTAGTTGCCTCAAATAATGTTCCTTCACCGCTGAAAGAATCTCCAGTTCCTTTACATTCTGATTCGCAGACGCCTCAGGAAAACCTAAGGGCCTTACATCCTCCTCCTCCGCAGCCTATATCAGGTTATTTTTTGGTAATTCTTTTGTGCTGTATTTGCTTCATGAGAAACCATGAGTGGTATGACTGTGAAGATTTCATATGACTATAAGAAATTTTCTTAAAATTTTGTATTGATAAACTGCTTCTACATTGGTCCTTTTTTTAATTCCCTTCTTCGCATGCATCTGCTTGGTATACAAGGTTTGTGTTTTTGTTTTTGAGACTCTGATCATCATTGTGGCCTTCAATTCTTTTGTTACCTTCTCCCCGTTGTAAAATGATTTTTAATATGTGTTAATATTTGCCTTCCTGCTGATCCTCAAATGCTTCTTGGTTTTGCTGATGGTTGCTTGAAACTGTGAGGGCGTGATTTTGCTTTTTCTGTCGAATTGCTAGTCTGTAATTTACTGCTATTTGTTCTAATGTTGAAGAGGAGAACGCACCATTTGTTACCTCTCTATAAACTTTGTGTGGGTTTGGCTGTCCTGTTTTTATGAACTTTTCATTGAAGATTCAGTGTTCTTGTTAAAAATAATTTTAATTGCCATAGCAACAGATTAATGATAGAGGGGATGAGGATGGAGCTGAAAAGGGAAAAAATACTGGATTTGTTTTGTAAATAATTTAGGTACTGGTTTAGGTTTGATAGTGTAGTATTTACTTTTATATTTATTTATTTATGTTTGATACATTATAAGGCATGCATGTTGGAATTTTGTTGATCACGTAGAACTGAAAAGTTGATTGTCACCCGTTTTGCTGTGATGATGTTGATTATTGGGAAATCTATAGGACAGTGAGTGATAATATAGTGGGAAACTATAGTCAGAACTTCGATCAGGTTTGTTACTCATAATGAACATAAGTTATTTTGGGGAAGGGTGTTGTTCAGATGACTAAAGGTGGGACAAGGTGGAACTCATTAGATGTCAATGGTATTCTTGGGTTGAAGAGAATATAATTTTATATCAATATTTGATAATCAAGTCTATGCTAGGACTTTTGTAAGTGGAACATCGTACATGGAAGAACAATTTCAATTAAGAGTATATAATCAGAGAGCTAGTCTTTCAAACTTTAGATTATGACACATAAGCAAGATAGGGTTAAAAGTTTCCTTGTTAATAAGGAAGCTACTTGGCTCCAACCTTGTCAATGTTGAACACTTTCGTTTCTAAAACTGAAATAAAATGTCAATTTTAAAAGTCCCCAGAAAGGTCTTACATAAGGAAAGAATTGGGATCCCCACATACGATTCTGTCAGGTGCTGCAGATTTTATGAATAGAAAGAGTTGACAAGCAAAACTACACAAGAAAATATCATACAGTCAAGAATTGTCTTTCTGTGAATTCGTCTTCAATTCTTTCCTTATGTAACAAAAATTTATTATTCAATCATGATGGTTGTTTTTTTTTTTAAAATGTATGTGAAATTTTTGTAAGATTTCCTTATAAGTATGAAGGCAAACCTTCATTGTGCCTTGTAAAAAGGATCATACAAAGCACTACTATACCTTGCACCTTAGGATAAGAAAATTCTTAGGATGGTAGTAGATGTAGGCAAAAGTTACTGAACCATGTAAATTTTGTGTTGCCTTTAAGCAAATTGTGGTGTTTGTGTTTCAATGAAGTGTATGCAAGGGAAGCAAAGAGAATCGTAAGCAGCTTTCGTCTTAGTTTATTGGGCACCATTGTCTACTCTTATCTTCCTCTTCATTCCTCTTCAGTTTTGCTCTTGCTTCTAGAAGTGCAGGATGTTTTCATTATCATTGATGATTCTAGAGCGAGAAAAGAACTTTGGTCTCTTCTTTTTGAGTTATACTGTACTTTGGTTCTTCTATTTCTTGATTAATAACTTCCCAACACTTAATGCTTTTCTTAAAATTTGATCCATTTAGTAGTTTCATGATCATTGTCCATTATCTACAAGCACATAAAGCCTCCAACAAACATTTTTTTCGGAGACCAAGGTTATCATAAGGTTACTAATTCGCTTTGCTTGTTGTAAAAAATCCTTTCTTCTTCTTCCTTTTGCAGGATAAGTAATAGGTCTCATGACATGAGCTTTAAATCAGAGAATAAGGTGTTCTGCTTTCTACTTTCTAGGCTCACTAGTTCTTGCTTCCTTAGCAGATGTTTTATGGCTCATGCTTGTGATGGAATGAGATAGCCCCCTCCTCCTTTCTTTCCTTGTTAGTGCATCGTATATTGTAAGGGATAAGAATACTCAACTTGCAGCATTACAAACGTTTGAGTTTCAAGGATTGTAGAAATGAAATTTAGGAATCAATTATGCTAGTAGAAAAGTCGCAATGAATATCTGAGGATCTAACTAGAATCAAGTTGCTTCTTTGAGTGGCATGAGCTAATGAAATGTGGTGATTCAACCAGAAGCAATGGAGAGAACAAATAAAGTGGTGCAGAAGCAATGGAGTGGTTGTGATGAATATGAGAAGGGGGAGCCTTGGATACCATCGAGTAGAAGATGTAATTTCTTATTCCATGGGCCAACTAACTACATTATGACCTTGAAGTACTCGTAATTCTACTTTTAATAAGTAGGACTAAAGTAGAGAATTAAGAAAACTGAAGGATCAAAGTGCACCAAACCTTAAAATATTGGTATAAAATTGTTTTTCTCCTTTTGGAATACTTTCTATTAGCTTTTCCCTTATTTTATTGGTAATATTGCATATAAGCTTTTTTGGGTTCTTATGTCTGATGAGTATTTATTTGCTTGGTAGATTCAGCTGGATAGAATACAGTTGGCCAGCCTAGTTTTACCCTGTGAATTGGATTCTGTGCCATAGATACTCAATTTCACATCTTAGCTATATCACATCAAGCTCAAGTTTACCTTCATTCGAATTATCTTTTTTGACTAAGGTTAAAATGATGCAAGACCAGTTCAGTCGTGAAATTTTCACCAATATAATCTATGTTTTGGACTTTGATTTTATCAATTTTTAAATATGTATATGGCTATCTTTTGTTTATTGTATTTTTGTTTGAGTTAGACATTTAAACTTTTATGTCGATGGGAATTCCTATTTTGGTGTCTTGTAATTATATTTGGGTAAGTTGGATTCAAATTGGTAGAATTAGGTTCAGTTTGGGTCAAACAGGATCAACTGGACTCAGTTGGGTTCAATTGGTTTCAATCGAATTAATGCTGGTTTAATTTGGATTCACTTTGCTTTGATTTGGACAAACTTATAAAGGAGCCAGAACTAAGGAAAGTTAGTTGCAATTTCACTATCACATTAGCCATAAAGGGATCGTTCTACTACTCTCGTCGCCTAGCAATCGTCTCCTCTACTTGCCAAGCTTAGCCTAGGTTCACAAAGGTCTTGCCCATGCTGTGTCTTTAGCTGCAATTGTTTGCACACCACCACGACGTCAGCCAACATCGCTGCTCAATCTTGTCGCATGACACCGCTTCTTCTACCACAATTGGCCCACATTGACCTCTTAAATTGCCACCTAGTCAGTGGAAGTGTCAATGTCCCCTCCATTTCCTATATATAGCTATTTTAGGTACATGAAGGGAGGTTATTGATGAGTGATTAAAGACCACAAAATTGTGCAGGGAATATCTTCTTCTTTTTGTCGAGCGATTTCGAAGCAGGGGGAATCTTGTTCAACTAGGAGTCACACAGGGTCTATAGTTGCTACCTGTGCTGGAGATTTTATTATGGAGTTAGGAAATCCATTATTTTCATTTTCTTTCTTTTTTGTTGCTTATTTCCAACTAATGTGATTGCTAGTACTATTATTTTTTTGTTTATTTTTGGCTTTAACATTCCTTTTTTTGCTTTGTTATGGTTTTTTTAGTTTATTCTGAGGTTGTCACCAATTCGGTCTTTTGTTTGTTGAAAATAAATCTAAAATTCTGGACTTCTGTATTCTCCAAATTTCCATGGTTATTTTTGTGTTCTGAAGCATTATTTTAGTTTCTTTATTATGTTGTGTTGAATAGGGATCATAAAGTTCTTTTCAGATTTCGGTAGTTAGTCAAATATGAAATTTCTCTCCTGTTGAAATTATATGCTCTCATTGTCATCACATTGTTAGATTATGAAATTGCTCTCCATGCTGGATTGTTTATTGTTCCTATGCGTATTAGTTAATACACTTTAGAACTTGATAAATTACTTGTCTTGTTTGCATATGCTTAGTGGATTCTCATGGGTCGTCACTAAATTTCTTTGGAAACTCATGAAACTTCCATGTGATTGTGCAAGCTTTCATAATTAAGTTTAGTGGCCAATTACATTCAAGAGTTTAGGGTATAATATCACGTAGGTCCACGATTTTAAACTTTGAACATTTTGGTCCCTGGTTTTTGATATAATTATTAATTAAGTCCTGAAATTTTTTAATTATTAAAATTTTTAAAATTCTAATTTTACTCTCTCTCTCTCTCTCTCCGTCTCTGTCTCTCTCCTTGCTAGAGGTGGGTGGAGGGTGGCCAGTCGAAGGAGGGGCCAAGTGACTCGGACGCCCCCTCCTCTCTCTCTCTCTTCTAGTGGAACTAGTTGGAAGTGGACGGGGCCCGGCTGAGTGGGCAGTGTCCTAGCTGTGTAGGTGGAGGGCCACCTGACGAAGTAGGGGTTGGGCGGCCTGATCAACCAGTCCTCTCTCTCTCTCTCCGCGCCTGGGCATGTACGACCGGCTAGATGGGGTGACCGCCGCCCACCCCATTGACTTCTCTCTCTCTCTCTCTCCAGCCTACTGGGGAGTCGATGATGACCCGTTGGCTCCTTGTTGGCAGGAGAGAGAGGGGGGGGAGGGGATGGGACGGGGAGGGGGAGAGTGCAAGTGAGTGCGCGAGGAGTAAAATTGAAAATATAAAAATTTTAATAACAACAACAACAACAACAATCAAGCCTTAATCCCACTAGGTGGGGTCGGCTATATGAATCCTTTGTTTTCATTGCGCTCTATCAGTTACCAAATTCTTATCTAAGTCTAAGTAACTAAGATCACTCTTTATAGTTTGTTGCCATGTCTTCTTTGATCTCCCTCTTCCTCTTTGTACATGGGCAAAATTCAATAACTCAATTTTTCTAACTGGAGCTTCAATCGGCCTACGATCTAGGTGTCCAAACCATATAAGCCGACTTTCTCTAAGTTTATCCTCAATTGGTGCAACACCAACTTTCTTTCGAATAACTCATTTCTCATTTTATCCTTTCGTGTATATCCACACATCCACCTTAGCATCCTCATTTCTGCAATATTTATTTTATTTGTATATTTTCTCTTTGCAGGCCAGCATTAAGCACCATATATCGTCGCTGGTCTTACTACAGTTTTATAAAATTTACCCTTGATTCTGGATTAGATTTTTCTATCACACAACACACCAAAAGCATTTCTCCATTTTACCCATCCTGCTTGAATCCTGCTAATAACGTCTTTATCTATTTCACCATCATTTTGTATGATTGATCCTAGGTATCTAAAGCGCTCACTCTTCTTGACAATTTGATCACCAATTGTCACATCTCCAATATAAGTATTTCTTTCTTGACTAAATGTGCACTCCATATATTCAATTTTTGATCTACTGAGATGAAAACCTTTAGATTCTAGAGCATTTTTCTAAAGCTCTAGTTTCGCTTTAGCTCCCTCTTTAGTTTTCTCAATAAGGACAATATCATCTGCGAAGAGCATACACCAGGACATCTTATCTTGGATATGCTCAGTCATGACTTTTATAATCAAAGCAAAAAGATACGGACTTAAAGCCGAGCCTTGGTGTAATCCAACTGTAATAGGAAAATCCTTAGTCAAACCTCCTTGTGTCCATATATAGGTAACAGCTCCTTTATACATGTCTTTAATAACTTGAATATAAGTAGTGCAAATCTCTTTCTTTTCTAAAACTCTCTAAAGTACTTCTCTTGAGACTTTATCATAAGCCTTTATCAAATCAATAAAAACAAATGGAGGTTTTTCTTTCTCTCCTTAAACTTCTTCATTAAACTTCTTAATAAATGAATAGCTTCTATAGTAGATCTACCTGACATAAAACCAAACTGATTCTCTGATACCTTAGTATTAAACGCGTCGTTGCCGGGTCCCAAGTCCCGGATGAGAAACGCGGAGGGTTGCGTTAGGCAGTCGACAGCCAGCATAAAACTTGTCGAATCAATCATGATATAAAAATTTTAATAATTAAGAAAATTTTAGAAGGACCCAATTGATATTTATATCAAAAGTCAAGGACCTAGATTTTAAAAATTTAAAATCATAGACTTGTGCAATATTATGCTTTAAACTCAGGGGCTTGGATGTAATTTACTCTTATTCTAACTTAATCTCTCCATGTTAGTAGTATAACATTGCATTTTTCATGTTCATATGCATTGACGTCTTAAATATTTAAGTACTTCATTTTTAGGCCCTATTGGCATGATAGGATTTTCAAACCATTTTTATACCTAAGCCACAACTTTATATTGGTCATGTGAGATTCGCTTTGGTGCCTCCCATGAATAACCATCCCTTACACAAATGTACACTGCATTGTTACATCCTCTTCGTAGCTACTATACTGGTGCTTGTTCATTGACAGATTGATGATTCTTTTATCATGGTTAAGCTAGTTTGGCTGTTATACGTCAGACAGACTAATTTTCTTTTGTTGTATTTAGTACAAAATAGCTTATATGTTGACTTACATTTGCACTTTAATGCTTTATCTTTATTTATATTTTCATTTGAACTTTACTGTCCCATCTTTATTTCTGTTGAGTTTCAAATAGGATGTTTTGGCCTCCAACCAATGTAAGCACCATGTTCTTAGACTTCTTGTGCAATGGATCATCATGTAAGATACATATTATTATGCTTTACCATTAGTTAAACTAGGTATGCTAGAGAAATTCCATTTTTTGCTATTTATGCGACATAACAGTTGAATGTTTGATCATCCAAGTGATTATTGTTCTTTCCATGAGTCTAAACACTACCGACTTTTGGTTGGTTTGAGAGCATTACTGATGTCTTCTGGAAGCTATGTATAGCTTGTAAAGTTTGCTTTTTCATGTGAGCAATTAGAAGATTAAATGTTAATAATGAACAATGCCATGCATGATGGGAAGCTGTGTATATAATAAATTATTAACAATATTCCAATTTAGATGAATTTTTTCACATTATATCTTCTTCTACCGAAATTTCCTTTTGCGTTTTGTTTTTAAACCTTTCTCCTACTTATAATACTGAACCTTTTGAACCTCCTCAAATCATTTTCAATTTAGTTGACCTATATTAAACTTCATTTTGACCTTGATTATTGTTTTTCTTTTAAGTATTGAATTGGGTGATGATTCTTCCTGATATTTTACTTGAATGCTTTCATTCATGATACTAGTTTAATACATTACTTATATGATCAGTATCTGATGGCTAGATGGCCAATTTATTTTTCTCCTAGAACTTCTTTCTGCCTTTAAAGTTTGCATACGATCTGATGCAGACATGGGTCAAATGGTCTGTGGAAGTTGCAATGAATTACTCTCCTATCCCCGAAGTTCAAAGTGCATTAAATGTGCATGCTGCCAGACAATAAATTTTGTCTTCGAAGGTTTGTTTGAGTTAATTTATACTTATTTTTATTGAATTGGCTGTCTGTCTTTAACATGTATGCTATGATTATTCTCCTTAAGTAATTACTTTTGGTCTTTTACCTGTTAGTGATTCTTTTACTGTCCTGGCATTCGCTACATCTTTTATCTTAACATGTTAAATCATCAATGGCATCATCATCATGATCATCACCATCAATAGGGTTATCCAAAATGTTGGTGTTACTAATTCTTGTTTGGCAACCATTCTTATCCAATACAACAAGCATTGGTTCCAACCAAAATAACTTTTTAACCTATCTTTGACTTAATCCTTTTTTCCTTACTACTTAAATAGTAAACATTACCTATCTGCTTGACTTGTGAATTTTTCACCCTCTGTTGTATATGACTGTACAACCTAAGGCTATACTCACAATTTTATTTGTAGTAGATATTACCCCCACATCACAAGGCACAGATAAAATATCGTAAAACAAAGTATTCAAAAAGAGATGATATTCTAATAGCTTCTCTTTTGGAAAAGAAACAATGATACGCTACATGTATGTTTTCCACTCTTATATATATATATATATTCATGTTTAATGAGAATACTTTGTATATGTGTTTCAACAAAATCAAGGTACAATTATTGTAACAAAATCAAAGTACAATTATTTTTTCGAACTCATGTTGTAAGATCAATTTTTAAATTGTAGACCGATTAAAGCTCTAGTTCGGAAAGTTGAGTTATTGGACCTTGCCCATGTAAAAAAAGGAAGAGGAAGACCAAAAAAGATATGACAAGAAATTATAAGGAATTGCCTTACACACTTAGAATCAAATAAGGATTTGTTAACTAATAGAGTGCATTGGAAACAAAGGATTTATGTAGCCGACCTTATCTAGTGGGTTAAAGGCTTGGCGGTGGTGGTTGTTGTTAGTGATGGTGTTGACTGTCGGCCTTTGCTTTAACACTTTTGGCTATTTGACTTTTGTTAGTGTTTCTTTTTTGAATTGTGTGTAACATTTTTGGAACGAAAGTCAACTTGTACTTGGACTAGTATCTACTTCTTTTGTCATCCATTATATCGGTTTAACTATACAATGGGCATTGCATCTCAGTTGTCAGGTCATATATAAGATAATTGTGCTTTTTAGTTTTATGATGTATTTATTTGAATTGATTACAAAAGGTTATTTCTCTTGTAATCAATTAACATGTAATAGATAAATCTATTTGATGAAACTAAATAGCTACATGCTATTTAACTTCTTGTAATTTTGAATTTAATGGAAGATATATTTCATTTTTTTCGGTTGCTTTAAAAAATAAATTTTCTTTTCTAGCCAAAAAAGAGGTACATTAAAAAGAGAGAAAGGTTGATTGAGGCATACAGAGAAAGTATAAAATGGTTCATAAGAATGCCCAATACTGTTTGAGAGATTCTAGAAGTCTTCTCAATAAAAATTTTAAAAGTCAAAAAATTCTCACAGCTCGTTTAAGGAATTTTTTTTTCCTTCTGTTGAAACATTACAACTTTTGGTGCGAACAAATTGGGAAGGCTGCCATAGTTTAGAAAATTAAACAAACATATGGAAAAAGGAGAGGGAGGTAAGTGGAGAAAAGGCCAAAAGGAATCTTTCAGCTTGTCAGATTTTAAGGGTTGTTTACACCTTTTGGTGCTAAAAGATTTAGAAGGGGAGGGAAACAAATTGAGTGTCGTTGGATTTTATTCTACTGAGGTCAGTTCACTTTTGAATAGCCATTCACCTCCTTGGCTTTGATTTTAGTGAGAGTTGTGTTTCTCTTTTGTTGATGCTTGAAAGGAACCTATGGCACTGACCTTGGAGAGCCATTTCAATCACGGCACAATGCTTATAATCAACTTATCTTGAATTCCCTGATGACTATTTAGGACAATCTAAATACATGAGAATAACCTAAGTTTATATTGGGTTTCATTTTTTTGTTGACAATTATCCTCTTTTTTGCTGGATTTACATGCTTTGGAAATGTAGACATGAAGCTCACTTGAAGCACCATTTCCTTGTTTTTCGCTTAATAGAATCTTTCAACATTGATTTCTTTATCATCAGTGAATAGATTCTTCTGTCACGCTTTTGTTTCCCAATCCGAATTGCAGTTCTTTCCCTGATGTTAGGCTTATTTCATGTAATATTAACATAAGTAGTTGCAGTTTCCCATTGCATAACTCTCTCATCCTCTCTGACATATCTGACATGAAACCTTGCCACTACATTCCTGGTTTGGCTGCACATATGGAAAACTAGTGTGTGCTTCCAGCATCTTCTTGGTTTTCTAATTGTTTTCTATCTTGCAATTTTTTCATTTCCTTTTCATACGTTCATCCTAAACCTCAGTACAAGATTTATTCTCTAGTTTATGTAGTATATTTAATTTTTTATTTTCCCCTGAGGTCTTCATTTCGTTGAGGTTTTCCAAAATTTTTAAGATGATTCTTTTGTACACTATGCAGCACATCAGGTTAGCTATGTCAATTGTGATAAATGTTCAGTATTGCTTATGTACCCTTTTGGAGCCAAGTCTATAAGATGTTCTTCATGCCTTTCTGTGACAGATATTGGGGTGAGTTCCTATCTTCTACGTTATATAGTTACATTCTTGTGGTTGGAAAAAGTTGCACAAGTATCCAATTTGCAAAATATATCTTTTAATTAACATTCAAAAAAAATATATCCTTTAATTAATGGCGGAAAATCCATGATGTGCATGTTTTATGACTTTCCATTACATGTAAACCTTAATCTGTCTGTCCGTTGCAGTAAGAGTAGTTTTATTTAGGTTTCTCAAATTGTATGTGCTTCAGTTACCCGTTTATAGTCATAATAAATAAAAAAGGATCTTATATGAAATTGAAAATATGTGTTTATCTCTCCAATTGAATGTTTAACTTTAAAAATTTGGGAAATTTAGGAGTAAACTTAGTAAACATAGGTTGATATTTTGAAAATGGTTAAAAGGATTAGAGAGAATTGTCAACTGCCAAGCTAAGTGAGAAGAAAGAATGTGGCAGCAAACTTCTTTTAACACGGTTGTACTCAACTACTTGTGTATTCATGCACTACTTATGCACATTTGATGGTTTCCTAACTGATTTCCATCATTTTGCTGAGGCTTTCAAGTTTGGACTCTTTCAGTTTGATTATAAGTTTAAGGCAGTTGAAGAGGACTCCCGCATTTATTCTTAATTTTCTTTCTTGAAGTAGCTGAAATCGAATTCAAATTAAATGTGATGAAGGACTACATATGCAAAAAATGCATAATGAACTTAACTAGTTGAATTTTAATGCCATCACTTCCACTCACATAAATACCCTGAATTTGTCATCTGAAAGGTACACTTTCAAATCGGGTCATAAAAACCCTGAAATGTCATCCAAAAGGTACACTTCCAAAAAAGGACGTGAATGAAAATGCTAATTGATTTAAGAACTCATTTAAAAATAGGACAGTAGAAAGTGTAGAAGCTAGCAGAATAGACTTAGGCATACATTTCACTTCAATATCCCCGATAAAGAGATATAGAGAATCTAGGATAAAGTCTCACAATTGTTATTCGAATAAGTAGAATACAAGTAGGGTTACTATAAAGGCATTGTGACTCATGGAAATATTATTGGCAAAGGAATTGTGACTTTTGGGTATCGCCACCTCTCATCCCAGAGGCTCATTAATATCATTAGTAAGAAAAAAAATTCTCATACAACATTATTGCTCTCTATATGTTGTTACCTGTTCCGAGCCATCCATGGGAGGCTGTTAGTATAGATTTTATGTTAGGGCTACCTAAAACCTCATGCCAACACAGTTGTATTTTGGTATTCGTCAATAGATTTTCAAAGATGACTCATTTTATTCCAAGTTTTAAGACTTCAAATGCATCACATATTAATCAGATATAGTTTGGTGTGATTGTAAAATTACATGGTTTGCTTAAATAGATTGTTTATGATTGTGACACGCGCTTTACAAATTAATTTTAGAAAACTCTTTAGTATTTGATGGGTACTAAGTTAAATTTTTTCATTCTATCACCCACCGATAAATAACTAGATTGAAATGGCTAATTAGACTTTAAGACATCTTCTAAGATGTTAATATTAAATATGTTTATTAATATCATATTTTTGTTAACATTAAATATAAGACTAAAATCTATAAACACTTGTATCTCTTTTTTTATTTTTTTTATTAATATTAAAAAAATTATTATTAAGATTTTATTTAATAAAGTTAAAGGCTTATTTTTCTATTATTAAAATTTTATTTAATATAAAATAAAATCCTAAGCTACCTAAGTTAAATTAAATTTCTTCCTCTTTTGTTCCCTTTAAGTCTCAGGAAAATGAACTAATTATAAAAGGCTTGAAACTCTAGGTCTACCTCTATCCTTAATGCCGATGAGCTCTTACTTCCTATAATTGTTGTTAGTGAACAAAATCACATTTTCTTTTATTTTCTTACTCATTTTGCGAAGTGAACCCCAGATCTACATCCCAACCCTCTTTAGTGTCAACGTCTCTTCTCAAGTTCTCATTTTAATCTTATGAGACTTTTTTGCTACTCATAAATTGTTTATATTTAAATAATTACGTTTGTTCTGTGTTTTATGTATTTTCTTAATTATGAATTGTTAATTTTGCTATTATTGTATTTGACTTGTTATGTTTGTGTCTCATGTTTTGAAAAATTAACGTATCATCGTGTCGCACCGTGTCTTGTTCCTGTGCTATGTCTGTGCTTCATAGATTGACGCATGATTTTGTCTTGCTGATAGAACGCTGGCTCAATTGCCTGGAGATCTCTCAAGAGACCTCGTCTGCATACTATGAGAGCTCCTACAATCATATTGGTCTAAATGGAAGCACCAAAAAATTGATGCTCAATTTCATCTTGTTGATGGAACCTTGGCTCAATCGCCTAAGGAGCACTCTTTCAAAGCAAGAAGTTATACTATGAGGTTATTTGAGTAAAACAAACAAAATTCAACAAGTAAAAGGCATATGATTTTTAAGTGAAAAATCCTTTCATTTAGGAAAATCATAGTGCCTCTAAGCGGCATTTGAAAGACCTAACAGTGAAAAGGGTACAAAATGATACAAGGATAGTAGTAGTAATTTCTCGATCATTATCACCCTTGAGGAGGAAAATGTATATGTATTTGTACACACAGCATAACTGCGAGTATCAGATTGATTTTCATGTCCGATAATAATGGAGGTGAGAACGTGGGGATCTGGTCCATGTGGCAGCCATCTAAATATGGTTCAATTCCAGCTGAATGGAGGTGAGAACGTGGGGATCTGGTCCATGTGGCAGCCATCTAAATATGGTTCAATTCCAGCTGAATGGAGGTAAGTGTACATGAGGTTGTAACTATCGGATGGTTGGAGTCAGAGCTGTCTTCATCAAATGATGTTACACCATCATTTGGGGGTGGACGTTCGACTGTGACTTTGAGCAGTTTTGTGGTCATTAGCCAATCGACACTAGGCTTTTTAATTGATGATTGTCTAGGAAGGATTTGATGGTCCATCTTTGGTCTATTTGTTTGTATATCTTTTTAGGACATGTGTTAGGGCTTAGATTCTAAGTGCGAATTTTAGGTTGACACGGATGTAAGTCTAAGTCTATTCTTGTGGCTTCTGCATTATCAGCGGTCATTGTTTTAAACGAGATTTTAAATCGATTAGCATTTTCTTTGAGCCATTATATGGATGTGGTGTACTTTTTAGATGACATTTCTAGGTAGTCGTGAGCTGAAACTATGTCATTATGAATCTAACTAGTTAAGTGTATTATGATTTTTTTGAATTCATCATCCTTTCATCAAATTCCCTACGGATTGGGAATAAATTTTCTGTTTTTTTTACTTATTTTTCCTAGGTCAAATTAGTTGCAGTTTAAAATGCTTAAAGAATGTTGGAGACTTTTGAGCTAGGACTTTTTGAAGGTTTTGAACTTTAAGTTGGCTGGCTTTGGGTCAAGTATGAGTGAGTCAGCTTTTAATGAAATAGAAAGCATCTTAAATTTTGACTTGTTTTTTATTTGGGTGGTCAATAAAAAATCGATAGTTTTAACTACCAGAGGATTGGTCTTGCGTTTTCTAATATTACCACTTGAATGAACAAGCATTTCACATGTTATGTACAATATTTAGATTAGTTAGTAGATATATGGATATGTGTGTATCGTTATTATTTTATCCATATTTGTGGCTTACATTCTCATAATACATCTCATATACACAATTTTTCTAGAGTATATGCATGTACAAGATTGTATATTACACATATCAAGTCAAAATTGATCTAAATTGATCCCTTTTCGAGCCAATAGGCGGTAAGCGACAAGATGTTGAATGGATTTTATGTTGATTGTAATTCAATTAGTTATGGAAAGAGTTTAAATCTTCAGAATTACCTGCCCTTGTAAATTTCATCCTTTGTCTTTTGGAATATTTCTAGTTTCCAAACTACAGTAGTTTAGTTGATTTTCCTGTTTAAACGTTAGTGAAGTATGCTATAGGTCTAAACGATATTGATGGCTGAAGCTATATTCTTGCTTGTGTTTGAGTTTAAGCTATATTCTTCTTATGACTGATGGCTGGTAAATTGTTGTCATTTAGTAAGTTTTCGAGTATCATTTTGATAGTTGGAAATTGATTTTTCCTGTTTAGACTCAATTGAAGTGCAAATAAGGGCATTATAGGTTTGTTAGAATGGCAGATTTTATTACATCTTTTGCTATTGATGATGATGTAGGTGGGAAGGAGGGTATTCCCTCCCACAAGATTTTGCTCGATTTTTAGAGAGGATATGAAGATCTTTTGTATCTGATGTACTTTTATTATTTTTTTAGTAATATATCGGTCAAGGCTGAATTTCTTAAATAAGAGTATTCGTAAGTCTATGCGAACTATATATTATTAATTTTACATATTTTTTTAGGGAGCGTATGACTCAATGCAATATAGATGTTAGTGAATTTAAATGTAAATGTTATTTAGATGTCTATTTTATCCATAAATTATTATTTGTTTTCTTCATTATTATTTTGGAGGATAATAATGCTAATAACTTATTTTTATTCCCAAACTTCGCTAATGATTTTATGGACATATTTGGTTCAATGTTATTGCAATGTTATGTTTTGTTTGGTGACATATTGACATGTTAGGATAACATTACAAAAAAGTTACAAAATTATCACTTTAAAATGATATCTAGATGTCACCCAAAATTGGATGACATCTAAATGTCACTCTAATTGTAATAGATGGAGGGGTGGTTGTATTGATTTTTTATTGTCATGTAGATAACATGAATATCTAGATGACATTGAATCAAACAAACAACAATTTAAAGAGGGATTGATATGTAGATAACACAAATATTTAGATAACATTGAATCAAACACCCCCTACATCTCTTTTCATTACTATGTGAGGAAGATATTTAGATATCAGCCAATTCTGAGTGGCATTTAGATGTTATTTAAGAGTTGTAATTTTGAAATTTTTGATTTTTGACAATGTTATTTAAATATATCATTAACCAAATCACCAATTTCTCCAAATAATATAACATAGCATCAGAATACATTGAACCAAATTCTTCTTTAGCTAATTTTGTTTGCTTAATGGTATATGTGATCTTAATTTTAGGGGGAATTTTTGTTCGATGGTTTTATTGTAATGTTATGTCATATTACTTAGAAATTAATTATTTGGTTTGATGATAATATTAATTTGTAGGCCAATTGAAGCTCCAATTGAGGATAAACTTAGAGAAAGTCGGCTTCGATGGTTTGGACATCTAAATCGTAGGCCAATTGAAGCTCCAGTTAGAAAAATTGAGTTATTGGATTTTGCCCATGTACAAAGAGGAAGAGGGAGACCAAAGAAGACATGGCAAGAAACTATAAGGAGTGATCTTAGTTAAACTTAAATAAGAATTTGGTAACTGATAAAGCGCAATGGAAACAAAGGATTCATGTAGCCGACCCCACCTAGTGAGATTAAGGCTTGGTTGTTGTTGTTGTTGTTGTTGTTGATGATAATATTAATTTGCTTCATTTCATAATCTGCCATCCTTGCTTGGGTAGATTTGTAATTCTCTAATTGATCATTAGCAATACTGTTTTTTAATTATTAATTGTTCATCAGTTTCTTCTTTTTCTACATGTAATGATGTAATTAATTGCTAACTTAATCCCTTTCCATCAAGACTTTTAGCTCATCGATTATTAAAAAAATATATTTTCAATGTCCACAATCTTTAATTACCTGCGATGCAATCAGCAACTATTGGCAAATTAGATGTTTTGTGAAGGAGCATCTCAAAAGACATCAAAGTTTATCACCTGCGAACCACTTGATTTGAGAGAATATAATTATTTGTATTGATGATATGTATGAATGTTCTTTTAAAAAATTATAAAATTATTACTCAAAAGATGACATCTAATTATGATAATATTAATATGTAAATAATATTATATAATATTAAACTAAATGACTCAATCAATTTGTAATTACAATTAAAGGTATTAGTTATGGTTGCTAAAATTTAGGATGTTATTAACATGACATAATTAGAAGCATCACATGGCAAAGAGAAGATCTTCCACACCATATTCTCTTGATGATGGCTGAAAACAAGCTATCGATTTTTTTTTCTTTTATTTTTTTCATGTAGACTCATAATCGCCAATTCTAAAGCAAAATAATTAATGATTGGAAATGCTATTCATAGTTAAAGTGGAAGATCAAGTATTAACATCAAAATTATCAAGTATTAATTTTTCAAGTTTTATAGACAATAGTCTGTAAGCATCAAATGATAAAACCAAAGATTGCGACTTCTTCTAGATTACCTTTCATGGCTAAATGCTAGCAAAAGTTCGTTTGGGGATCTTTTAGGAAGTAAAATAAGTGTTGCCAAATAGAGGATTAGCTCCGCACATTTTATGCTCCTTCACGATATCAGTAGAAGTGAGTTGTGTTTTCAATGTTCTCTCTATAATATTATGATGAGTTGTAAAATTGCCACTCAGAAGTGATGTCTCTCTAATTGTGGTAATAGAGTGGGATGGTGAATGATTTTTTTAAGGGAGTTGAGCTTGGGGATAACTAGAATGAATTAATAATATTATCATCATCATTTTTTGATAGCATGTCGTTATTTTTTGATAGAATGTCATTGAACCAAAAAAATAATAATTTATAGATAGCATTAACATTTAGATAATACTACTATCAAAGATTGCATCGAACCAAACCGTTTTGTCTCATAACTCTTTGCATAAACTTCTATTTTCCTTTCTTGACATACTGATATTGATTATTTTTTCAAATGCTTACTATTAGACCTCAGTCAGTTACTCAAATATTCTGCTGTATGCTTTCTGTTTTTCAGTTGCACAACATTAGGCCTCCGATTTCTTTACTGCAAGGGGTTCCGGCTCGACCATGAAATGCTGTACATTAATTGGAAGACGCTCATCTTCATCCACTAACCTCCTGCTGGTATTTTCCTACAGCTATCTTTTACGGTAGAACATGCTTTAACTTTGTCTATCTCCAGCCATGGTACATAGTAGAGACTCTGTTAGTGAATAGAGTAGTGCATCTCCTTCCTCTCTTCTATCCATATGTTTTCCATTTCTATTTATATATGAATTTTCTCTTGCCATTTTGTAAGCATGAGTTCAATTCAACAAAGTTCAAATGTGCAATGGTGATTGAATTGTTCTTTATGTAGTCCTGTGACACTAGCTGCTTCAATATACAATGAGAAATATTTTTTAGCTCCCTTAAATGACCCTATATTAATATTGCATAGATAAAAAAAATATTGATTTTGCTTATGTGGCAATAGTGTGACATAGAAAATCCTACTTCACTTTAATATTTGAGAGCATTTATGAAAGATGTGTGATATTTTTTATATATAATATGTGCTATATCTTCATATTCTTTGTGATAAAGTATAATGTAATCTACCGGCATAAAACACTGATATTATAAGGAATGTCAATTTAGTTCATCTTGATTATTTTATTTGTAATTTTCTTGTATTTAGAAAGTTTGCGCAACAGTGAAAGACACGATTGTATTTGTTTGTCATTTTTTTTATAAATATTTTTTTATTTATTTTACATAATATTTTTATTGTTTTATATGGGAATTGTTTTAGTTTGTATAGGGATTTTTGTTGTTTTATATATGTTTTTTTATGCTTCCTCAATATTTTTTTTTTTGTTTTTAAGGTCCTGTTTGGTGTGAGGATACCGCTTACCTGCATTGTATGTAGGCGTATCAATAGGTTTGTTCATGTTCTATTTGATTAAATTCTCAATGAATATTTTAATCCGATCTATCAACTTGCCTTGTTTTTTATTCCCCCTTAATTCTTTGATAGTCAACTTGCCTTGTTTATTGTACATATAAATGGTTCACATTTGGGTCATGAATGACAACTCATTTAAAATTCGACTTATGAAATTCTATTTTTAATTTGTATGGCAACATGGAATTTCTAGAATTGAAAAACATATAAGCAAGGATGTAAATATTGAATTTTAAAATCGAATTGGTTATACCTTCAAAAACGTGTTCTTTTGATTAGAATTGGGCCAAGAAAGTGAAGCAGTCGAAAGCTTCAAAGTATATTGAAGAGAGATAAGTATGTGTATGTCATAGCAGTAAAGTATTTGATAAGAAATTTAAATATTTATTTCAAGCAAATTATTGAATTATAAATTTCTATCATGAGTTATAACTACTTTACAATTTTAAAAATAATTTTTCATATGCAATAGATTTAATATTCAAACAATGATTTGTACTATTCAACTAAAAGTTGTTTGAATACATATATTTTAGAAGGCCAGATGCTCAAAATTAAGAAAACTCTGAAACTTGTCACGGTGCTAGCATTCATATCAAGTTCATAACCGAACATATTTATAACTAATTAGAAAGTATCACATTATTATTAAATGAAAATTGTTTCCCATATTTTGATCAAAAATATGAGGGAAACTTGTTTGAATGGTCGAGAAATGAGTCCTAACGGTATGGCCAAGGGGTGGCCAAGGCTAAGGCTAGGTCCGTGGTGATGCCACCGCATCTCCCTACCTTCTCCCATGAAGTACTCGCCACCGTCGCCAAATCATCTTTCATCATGTTCATATTGCCAACGCCGAGCAGCGATGCCTTTGTCGCCTACACATGAGTAAAGTCATAAGTTTTTTCGTTACAATATATAATCATATGGAATGAATTATATGTGGGTATCTAATTACAAGTATTTTTTACGTATCAATATATATTTTATTTTGATACATGTATCTTTCAGTCAATTTTCATCTATCTTTCATATGATATTTTTCTTGTTTCTTCTATTAGTGTCCTCTTCTTCATTCTTCTTATTTAAATTAAATATATGTATATATATTGATATACATTAAACATTATAACAAAATCATTATAAAGAGATTACTCCTATCTTAAAATGTCTTTGAATTTACATCATTAAAAAATCATTTATATTGCAAAGTAATCACTTACAAAGTTAAATACTTTTAGTCAGCATTACTTACAATTTATTAATTTTATCACACAATCATACCATCTCAATTCCAGACTTCACCTTGTAATTATTCAGATGCAATAGTGAGCAGAAGATTGAGAAGTAATATTTATTAATTATAGTTTAATCTATTATATATTATAAAGTAAATATTATTGTAAAATATACTTAAGCAATCACATTTACAATCAGGTAGCTTGCATTCTAGTTATTTATTTGGAGTACTAATTAATGAGTAAAAAAAGATGATAAAGATAGTTATAATAAGTAATAACTAAAGTTATTTTAATTGTTAATATTTTCATTTATTTACTTCATAAAATAGAGAATTAACTACTTAAAAAAAAAAAAGAGAATTAACTAAATTAAAATGGTTAAAAGTTAATAACTTTAAATTGCCATGTGGTTCAGGTACCCAAAGAAATCTGCAGCGAAAAAGCTAGCTAGGGTATACGTACGCCTGCCATGGTGCCGTACGCCGCGGCGAAGGAGCTCTCTGAGGCCGCAGGACGCTCCGACAGAGGCTGCCGGGGGACCACCACTACCACTGCAGCGTGGGCGCGTGCCTGCACGACCGCTGATGTCGGTTCTGGCGCTGGCAGCAGAAGCTTTGGCGTCGACGCCGTCGAGCTCGAAGTCGATGGGGGACCACCACCGGCGAACGGCTGCATCAGATGCTGCTGCTCACCAGACGCGCTGTTGCTGCCTTCTCCTGCCAAGGTAGTGCTTGGAACCGTCACTCGAACGCCTCGCGCGTGCGAAGACGGCGATGTGCATCCCGCCGTCGGGGACGCTCGGTCACCGTTGCCCGCAAAGGTGGTGCTGCTGCCCGCCATGCTCGGCCATAGGAACGTTCCCTGCGGCTTACAAATCCTGAATCCGCTTTGTCGAGCCGCCTTCTTCCCAGGTCGCACTTTGCCGTCGCTTTCTTCTTTCTCAGTTATGCTGCCGTCGCTGCTCCTCCCCTCACCGGCGGAATCCGCTGCATTTACCACCTGTGTCACTTCTCTCTTCTCCCTCTTCTCCTTCAATACCTTCAGCTCACCCTGCGTTATGCCGAGAGACATACATTTTCGATTGAAAAAGAACGATGACGGTGATTAATGAATTGAACTTGTAAAATAGAACCTCTAGGCCATGCATGGAGGAAGACAATAGTGCTATTTCTTCTTCCATCTTCCTTTTCGACTCGAGCAAGTCCCGCCATTTTTCCTGCAGAATGAAGCCATTAATGGCCGAAAGTCATTAATTAACTGCAGCATTTAACGACAGACCCTAAAGCCAATCATATCTATTGATTTCCACTTCATCGATCACCTTCCACGTCGCAACGGCTTCCTCTGATTCCGCTTTCACTTCTCGTGCTTCCTTTTCCAGCTTCCTCAGTGAAATCTGCTGCTCTTCGATTCTTTAAAGAAAAAAAATTCTCAACATAAGTGAAATAAAAAAAGGAAGATATAATAGATATTAAGACTTATAATACAGTATAGAGCGTGAGAGATCAGACATTGTGAACAGTGCTGAGTGGTGTTGCTTGAGTTCGGCGATGGCGAGTTTGCAATCGGGGCCGCAGGAGTGCGGGATGACGGAGTCGCCGAGATTCCATCCCTGCGGCGGGACCCAGAAGGGGTCAGTGACGCCGGCCTTCCGCCGAAATTCCATAAGGTCTGCCGGCTCGATCCAGTACTCCATGGCACCTTCAGAGTTGTGGCGACGCCTGAACCTCTCTGTCCCGTCGGCGACGACCTTTCCGGCCATGTGTTTGAGTAAATGATCAAGCAAACCTGTGTCCCCGATGTGCTTCCTCGCTTCCTCCCTCAGCACCTGTCTAAGAATAGGACTCCGCAGCTCCGCTTTCTTCGCCCTCATAATCTCGAGCAGCCGCTTCTCCGCAGCCTCGTACCTCTCCGTCGACCATCGATCTTTGTTTCCTCTTGGGCGTTTTCCTTCCAGCCCATCTACCTTCTTCTTCTTATTGTTCTTTTCCTTCTTCGTTTCCACCCGTATCCTCTTCCCACCACACCGGCTTTCCTTATGCTGCTGCTTGTCATGAGGCGCAGTCGTACTCGACTCGCTGTGCTTTTCGATGTACTTCACTTTCTTCCGTTTCCCCCATCCGACCACACCGGCGCTCTTGAGGGCTAAGAGGCAGGAGCCAATCGACTTCATAGGCTTTGTTGTGTTGTCTTCCTCCTCGGACGCCGGTGACAAGAGCCAGAAGCTCTTGAGTCTCTTCTCGGCCTCCAGCTGTGTGGATGCTATCGGCCTGCGAAGGATCCTCCCGGCATGGTTCGAGCTCATTACAAACTTCTCATCGAGCTCCGGGAAGCCGCATCCAGTCCCTTGGCCGGAGAAGAAGCTCCGCAAAGAGAACATGCTAGGGAAACTCACGGTTACATCCAGCAACGTCGTCTCTCTCACCTGAAATCAAACATCAATGAATAATCGAAGAAGAAGAAGAAGGAGAACCAAGCTAGTTGAGGAAATCGCGAAAAACTTGGGCCGATTACCAACCATCGCTACTCGTAAAGCCTTAAGATGAATAGGAGATTTCGGCGGAAGCTCTTGGTGATCGATCTCGTATAACGAGCCCGCCACGTATGGCTCTGAGATCCGGGAAATTGAAAACAGTCAAAACACCAGCAATTAGACGAAGCCTTCGAAATTTGAATGACACAAGGAGGGGAGAAGAGGGAAGACATGGCAGATATGATGGGAGGAGAAAGAGAACCGTTATAGGGAAATGCGTGGGGCGAATCGGCGATAGACAGCATCTGTCTGCCCGAAGGTGGCCTCTTCAGTGCGACGGGGATGGACTCATTCCTTTTCGAGTAGTAGTACTTGATCTGTCGTCCACCAGAAGAAATTGAACGATAAAAATCGCACATGCAAGAGAAGACAAAATGCTTGCCACTTGGGCAATCATGGCAGAGATATCCTACACCCTCGACCAGGGGAGAAGAAAACAAAATGGAAATAAACGATTCTCTGAAAAAGCCCTAGCAATGGCTATCCCTGCAATCGTAGTTCCGTTTTTGTTTTCGGACGATCAAACTAGAAAAAGTATGGAAGAAAACAGAGCAAGAATGGACGATGCACTTCAAAAAATAGCTAGGCAGATCAGACATAACCCTTTAACTAAAGAAAAGCTGGAGAACTTGCATCAAAACGTAATAAAGAAAAGGAAGATATACCGTTTTTGCCTCGTCACCGAGGGAATGCCCCGAAACTCCAGCAACTTCCATTATAACTTCAGTAATCTAGGGTTTCGTGGCAGCTGGAAGCTCTGATCATTTGAGTATGATGTTTTAATTTTGTTTTCTCTGCATTAGTGCGAAAGAAACTAATGATCAGACAACGAAAGCAGTTATCATTAATATGCATGGCAGAACAAGAAAAGCGATAATTCATAGTGTTGAGAGCGAGATAATTAGAACGTAAATGCATGGTAACGATCGAAGACTGCTGAAAGTAAAGAAACAGTTCAAAGACCAAGCAAAAATTTCCGATCTATCGTTCTTCTGCAATCAAGAATGGTCTGTTTCATGGAATAAAAGAGATCACCTGGATCTGTTCATTTTAGAATGTGATTAATAATTAATATATAAACGCGAAAGACGGAGAATTTAGCAAATATATGACAGCCATAAGATGGAACGGCGAGGTAGAAATCGGAGAAAATCACCAGGGATTTGATCTCTGCTTTGAGCTCTAGCGAGGATTCAGATATCCCGCACTCCCTCTTTTGCTTTCTCGCGCTCTTTCTTTACAGAAAGCTGAGAGGATTGAGCTCCCGGAGGAAGAGAGGTGAGAACATGGAGACGAAGACGAGGGGAATAAGAGCTTTTATGCGCTATCTGGCGGTTTGGCTGGGGATCATTCCCACAATATTCTAACAAACAGGGAGTGCGCGCGCAGCTGAAGAAATGAGAGAATTCCGACCGAGAGAGAGAGAGAGAGAGAGAGGGTATGGCACGTGAGAATTATAGCTTCCTTTATTGTTTAGACTCAATTAATATATAATTATTAATATTTTATATTATATTATAAGATTATTTTTATTCTTTAATTTTTTGAAATTTTAGAATTAAATTTCTGAATATTAATATTTGCATTTTTTTAATTTTATAATTTTTTTGCAATGGAAGAAGTAAGTGATATGAGCGATTAAATTTTAGATTTTTACTAAATTTTTAAAAAATAATAAAAATAAAAATTATAATAATTATTTAAAATTTATAAATAATTCAAATTAATAAAAAAAAATTAAATTTAATATTTTTTTATTAAAAAAAACTAACTAAAATATGACAATCTAAAAAGAAGAATCAAACTATAGCGCTTTTATGACCACTAATGTTACCTATTTTATATTTATGTAAAATTAATGGCCATTTTATGCAATATATTTTGTATGTACAACTTTGATTTAAATATATATCGTGACATTATATCATATTATTTAGAAGCTATTTGGTTCAAAATTATTTGATTATCAATATCATTTAAATATTCATATTATCTTTAAATTATTTTTTATTTGATTCAATCTCATTATAGCAAAAAAAAAAAAAATTTAATCCAATTTTATATCTCTATATTATAGTTTGAATGATATATAAATCTATTCAATTTTGAGTAACATCTTTAAATGTAACTTTAAAATAATAATCTTATAATTTTTAATATTATTATCTAAACATATCATTAAATTAAATAATTAATTGCTCTAAATAATATATTATAATATTAAAATAATATTGAATCGAACAATCTCCTAGCTAGAGATAATTATTATTTCATTTAATAATTTATTCATATAATATTATAAAAATTTATAAAATCAGCCCTAAGAAACTTAACAATTTGTAGATATTACTTAAAATTAAATAATATTCGATGAAATCTTAATTTTAATGGAAAAATGTGAGATTAAATATATTAATTTTTTTTTATTATTTTATTTTTGATATAATGGCATAGAATCATTCAAATAATAATTTAGCAATAACAATCTAAATATTCATATTATTTAAGTGCCATCAATGTTTTCATGATATCTAAATTATCCTTAAATTAATATTATTTGTTCACACTTATTATCATTATATTAAAAGATGAAAATATTATTAACTTAATTTTTTTTATTTCAAAGTGAAATATAACACACACCTAATCCTTTCTCTCTCCTCTCCTACATAAAAAATCATTTTAACTCTGCATTCTCTTTATTAAAATTAGTGTGATATGTACATATCATCTAATTTTAAGTAACATTTAAATTTCCTCTTGAAGTAAAATTTTTATAATTTTTATATAATATTGTAATTTAAATATTTCATTAAATTAAGTAATTAATTTCTTGAGATAATTTGATATAATTACCATAACAAAAATATTAAACCAAATACTAATATTTATAATATATATATATATATAAAACCATATTTCAATTGCTTGAATTATATTTGCAATATATCTATGTGGTAATCATAAATTCCATAACATGAAAAGTATATGATAAATCTTTATTTTTAAACTATGCAAATAGAAGAATAAAAAAAAATATACAAAAAGGAATTTTTTCATGTGAAAAATTTATTGATCCGATTTTATAATCTGCAAATTCTACCTCGACTAATTAAAATAATAAAATTCATTATAGTTTTGATCTCTCATTTAGAATCTCATTTTTTTCACTACTCTTTTATAAGATCCCGTAATCTCAATGTAGAGACATTGTCCGCTTTAACTTTAAGAAAAAAGTGCGACTTGAGTACTTCTCAGGAGATCACCAATCACAGTGCTATTTCAGCACTAGCACGCTTAACTACAAAGTTTTTCATCACGGTTTTGCCCCAAAAGGTGTCGCTGCCATTTAAGATCACGTTATCTACTCTTGTACAGCTCAGAATCTTCCTCTTTTTCTGATGTAAGATGATTCATTCTTGTACTCATCTTAGCACCTATTATTCGGCCTAGTAGCCTGCCAGGAGCCGCATTTTAGCTCAGTGATTTCTTTCTCTTAGGACACTCGGCGATCACTCCCCGGCATTTTCGGTCATGAGCGTCACATCTTTCATGGTATAAAACATAAAATTTAACCAATTTTTAGTTAGTTTGAATCATTTATGTATTTTAAATATCATTATATTTTTTTATCTTCATACTTTTTAAAAACTTTAATGAAAGTACAAAATTTATTTATTTTTCATGCTTACTTGCTTCAATAAAAAATTTTAAAAATAAAAAATTATAATATTAATATTTTAAAGTCATATTCTAAAAATCTAAAAGATTAATAATTAAAAATAATTTTACAATGTAATAGTAAAAATTTAATAATTATATGTTAATTTATACTAAACAACAGCACTTTTATAACTTCAGGGATTCAGATCAAAATATTTAAAAAGTTGAAACCAATTTGTAATACTTTTTTAACTTTAGAGGCCTGGATGCAATTTGCCCATATATTTATATTCTTAATCTATTTATTTTTGAACGTATTATATTGCTCATAAATGCAACTTCTTTGTCAACTAAATATTTCATTATAATTATTTTATTGAAATTTTTTTATAATTATTTTTTAATTTAAGTTTCTAATAACCAAACAACGCCGCAAGAAACGTCAAAATTTTTAGCACTCAAAATTCTGCTCACCCAATTCCCCTCTTCCTTACTGCACTTAATTAGAGCACGTTACATGCACACATTGGCCTCGCGCATGCATAACGGTGAGAAAATATTATTTTCATATTATTTTCTAACTATTTTGTGCTATTTTTTAAATAAATAAAAATTTTGTAAAGAGATAAAAAATAATGCAAAACTGTGAGGAAAAGATGTAAAACGATATTTTCTTGCTGTTGTGTTAGCGGCACTGCATGTGGGGACTCGCGCATGTAGTGTGCTTTGATTGGGCATCGTAAATATTATGGGGCATTATAACTGCACTCAATATATGTTTCTTCGTCATAAAATTAGTGTGAAAATTTGGGTATAATTTTCTTTTTTAAACAAAATTTGGGGGTACATATATATATATATATGAGTAACTTGGGGTATATTTTAGGTTGACTTTAGAAGCCAACTGGCTGAATACTATCTGGATATCCATGTTATCAGAATTTTTATATATTATTATTTGTTTATTTAATATTATTTAAATATTTGTATTATTAAATATTAAATATTATTTTTGATAGGAATTAAATATTAAATATTAAATATTAATATTATTTACTTGTATATCTTAAAATTATTATTTATTTAAATTCAATACTATCACAGTAAAATATAATAATAATAAAAAGTAAGATCAATTCTTATCTCTGTTTGTACAGAGTAAAATTTAGATACCCTATTAGATAAGTTATTTTATAATTTTATACAAATTCATCTAAATATATCACGAAAAACTAAATAAATAATTCGTGGAGCAAACAATAAAATAACAGTTAAAATTAATTTAGGGGTATTTGATTTATTATTATTCTGATATTATGTTATATAATTTATATGTTATAATATATATATATATTATTTTGTAATTAATAATTTTATAATTTTATTAAAAATTATTTATAAATGTAATTAAATTAAATAATTATTTTCTCTAAATAATATAATATAACATCAAAATAATATTAAATTAAATACTTTTTAATCTCGTTAGAATAATATCTAAATAGTAAGATGATAATCTTATAATTTTTATAATATTATTTACATCTATTAACAAATTAAAATCTTTTTTTAATAACATAATATAATATATCATCACAATAACCAGAACCAAACCTCCACCCTTTTAATCAATTATTTTGGTGTTACTGCTAGGTTTTAAAACTCGGTCTAAGCCCGTTAAATTTATTTTTTTTCATTTCAATTTCGGCTAACACTAATTCAAAGAAAAAGCACTTTTATCGTGATCCATATCTTTCTTTATTACAGCAGTCATATTCTTCTTTAGTCGCACCTAGCGCCTCCTACTAGTATTTCTAACACCATGCACTCAAATATCTAATATATTGTATAATTTTAATTATTTAAAATATTATTTTATAATTATTATTAATAAATTTAATTTTAAATTTATAAAAAATAAAAATTATTAACACTGAAATTATTGAAACTATTAAAATTAAAATTTTTATTTTGTAATTAAAACTGAAGCTGAAATTAAAATTTAAAATTCTACTTAAGTTTTTCACATTGATTCCCACAAATACATTCCAAAAATATTTAAAAAAAAAATACACATTGATTTTGATAATAATTTAAAATGCTTTAATTATCTTTTTTATTTCAAATTTTAAAGCTAGCATCCATTAAACTTTTTCATCATTTATTTTTATGCTATTTATATTTAATTTTTATTTTTTTGATATCAGCTATTTATTTGCTTTTTATATTTTAAAATATAGCTTAAAAGTGAAATTCCAAAATACTACTAAAATTTTATCCTATAAAATATTTCACATCAAATTCTTAATACTTGGATATAAAATAATAAAATTTTTCAGATAAATATTAATATGCTATATAGTAATATTATCTAAAATATGTTGTCAAAAGATGTACCATGTAATAAATTTTTTACTATATATAGAGGGATAATTAAATATGCATTATTAATATATATAACAATAGAATATAAAAAATTTAAATTTCAAAAATAAAATTTTTGATATATACATACATGTAATGCATAATTTTTCTTAAAAATAGTTATCTTAAAAATATTAAGATGATTTAAAATCATGCAATAGACGACAAACCTTTGTCACCTTGATATAATTTCCTGATCCGGGTACAGGATAAGCATTCCTTCGTTACGTCAGCGGATGCGGAAAATCATTGCTGCTATTTACTTATGTGCTCCTCTCAACGAATAGCCGTTTGCCACGTAGGTAGCGCGGGTTTACTTAAATGCCGCGACGAGTTTAATGAAACAATGTGTTTATTTGTTTGTTATAATTCTTTGAATATATAATTTGTAAATAAACAGTCAACTTGGTTGAATTTACAACTCAACCCATTTATGGTGTGCGCCGAGACGCCGGCTCCGCAGCCACTCCTCTCTCTTCTGTCCCCTCCCTAGGGTTTCTAAGTACTCGTTGTTGTGCTTGATCCGCCACTCCAATCATCGGCTTTTCAGGCGGTGGTTCGCTGGGCAGTACGGTGGTTGCTGGAAATCTACGTAAGCGAATCGATTGCCTTTCTGGTTTTTGTAGAGAGACGGCAGATTATTTCGGTCACCCTTAGCACCTTTTTTATTTCGTCGGAGTTATTCTCCTACTTGGGTTTTTTGCGATTGCTTTGGTATCGTTTGCTGTGTAGTTGTGTCGATTTCGATTTGGTATTCTCCGGATTGTTGTTTGTGTTGATCGACTCGATTTCAGGTTTGAAAATTTGGTTTTGAAACTTACTTTTGCTTATTCGTGGGGGATTGGTTGTATATCATTGCATTTGCTTAGTTGTTGCAGGAGATGTGAAGTTATGGGCTTGTATCACAAAGGAAGGGTTTTAATGAATAAACGTTTGATCTAAATCAAACATTTGGCTGGTTCGAACTTCGTTTTTTTATTGTTAAACCAGCAGATTTATAGATTTTAGATTTCTTGTCAGGGTGGAGGAGTTTGAAAAACCATCTTTTAATTTGATACACCTGCTCTTAATTTAACGAGAAATTCTTGAATTTTGATGTTCATTTTCTGGAAAAGTGGGCAAGGCCTTAGCATTATACTAAATCAAATTAGCAAGGTATATCAACCAACTTCAAGAATTCTTGAAGGATATTGCAAAAAGCATTGGGAAGGGGCATTCCCTTTTCCCACAAAAGTCACCAATAGTAGCTTGGCGTGAAAAAATTCAGCCACGCTATTCGTGTGTCACTGCTTGTGTGAGCTTATTGTTGCAAAACAAAAGCAAAGTATTAACCAGATGCTCTATCACAAGGTCTCCTTGAGAAGTATTGTTGTTGTCCCTTCAAGGTTGCTATGCTGAAAGCTGCTGGTGATGTCGGGTTGATGCTACTTGTTGATCCATACGACAGTGCAGTTCCTGAAGAGCTGATTGTTGCATTTGGCCTTTGGTGGGGACCCAGATCAGCATCGAATTGGATGACTAGGATGACATCATGTGCTGAATCAAAATTCAAATTCAAATTAATTAGAGCTATTAGAGATTTTCATATTAGCTTTATTTGATTTGATTCAGAGCATATCCGGAAGATTTGAAGACTCACCACATTTGGAGCTGATTTTATTGTAATAAAATTAGTTTCATATTTGCTTTTATTTATTTGGTATTTTATTTTCTGCATTTAATATTGTATTTTCAAATTTCTACATGGGATCTCTCTATATAAAGAGGTCGTCTGGCATTGTAAGGAGAGTATTTTGATGAATGAAATTGTGTTTGAGTTTTCTCAGAGCCTAGATCCGGGTTAAGGGGTCGATATTCCGGTGAAGGAAAAGGTNCGCGCACGCGCGCACCTGCCCGCGCGCCTCCTGCGCCCGCTCGCGTGTCCGTCGCCCGCGCTCTCCGTCTGCGCTTTATTCGCGCACCGTACTCGATCTCGTCTCCGATTCAACTCGTCGGTAATTTTTTTTTCTGAACTTAATTAATCTAATTCTTCAATTTCTACACAAATTATTTGTTTGACTTGAATTATTTATTTAGCTCTAATTATGTGACCCGATAATTCCTTGTGTATTAATTACTGTTGGATTTAACTGTGAGACATCTGTCCTAAATTCCTAAACCTCGGATCTGATTTATTGAATTCAAATTAACGTCCTAATCTAAATTGATAAATTCTTATTTATCATACGATCCAATTTAATTTTAATTTTAAAATATCTTAATTTACGGGATTTAAAAATCTTATTCATCATATAATTTATCTAGAAAATATTTTTCTTTTAATTAAAATAATTTGCCAATTAATTTTGCTGAATATAAATATAAAAATATCATTGGCATCCTTTTTTCGTGCCGCATCAACTTGGTATCAGAGCATGGTTGGAATAGGGTGCATTTAGGCATATTTATTTCTCTTTGTATATGCCCACTAGGTCTAGTTTTCCTATTCCCATGGATCCCAAATTAGAAGCTATGTTGACCGAGCTTATCGCAAGGCTTGACCGCATATCCACACCTAATAAACAACATGAGCCTAGATTAGTACCAGTTGCTCCAATTCCTACTCCCATTATCAGACCTATTGAGACTATAGGTGACCAATCTAATTTTTTCGTGAAAGAAGTATTGAATGAGTTCACTACAGAGACCTTCATTCTTCCTGAAGTATTAAAATTTGATTTGTTACCTATATTTATTTATATAGCAGATTCTAGTTTAGCTGAGGAGTACGAGAAGTATGAGGATGAGATGCACGAGGAAGATAGCTATGTGATAGAAGTTGAAAGTCAAGTTGAGAAAAATGATCATAGAGATGAGTCATAAAGAAGAGCAAATCCTAGATTCGATAAATGCCACTAAATTATCTTATTGTATTGATAACATTATCGATCATATTGATAACATTATCGATCATATTGAGATGATTATAGGTCACGATCGTTCTGAGGTCAATAGGTTTGATTTAGCTAAGCATATCTATACATATCCTCAATGTAATAAGAACTCGACACCTATAGACCTATATAGGCAGATGGCGCATGAGACTGAGTGGTTGGCTATGCGAACATCTAATTGGTGTGCTGTACAGTTCGCTAGATATTTCTGGAGGACTTTATGGCACCTATTAGGAACCGCATCTCTCGTTACTTTAACTTATTCTCCGCATGCCTATAATCAGAATTAATTATCCCGTAACCATTAGTAAGATCATAAATCTAGTTTGCATTTGTATTAGGTTTGAGTCTAGTTAGTATTTGTATTTGTATTTTGTTCATTGCATGTGTCAGTTTTTTTATTTATATATTAAATGAAATCAGTAAACTTAAATGGTGAGCTATTATAATTAAGTGTAGAAAAATTTTCTAAATATTTTATTATGGTAATTTAAGATAATTAAATTTCTAATTTAATTTATTTTAAATTTTTTATTAAATTGGGTCAACTGAATAAGTTTGAATATTATTATTAGATCATGGGAATAGTTGATACTTTCAATATTTCAGATCTATTGGTTATCAGGACCCAACAGTAATACCTAGTAAAGCAATAGCCTCTTGTTCCCTTTGAGTGTAGCTTTACCCATGAGAGTCCACAGCCAAAATCCACCTCAATAATTTTAGAGCTAATTGAATAAGTTTGTTGAGCAAGTAATTTTAATAGAGTTCAATTATCAGTGATATTTGGTTCGGTGGAGAATTTTACCTTTTCTCCCGCGCGCCTCCTGCGCCCGCTCGCGTGTCCGTCGCCCGCGCGCTCCGTCTGCGCTTTATTCGCGCACCGTACTCGATCTCGTCTCTGATTCAACTCGTCGGTAACTTTTTTTTCTGAACTTAATTAATCTGATTATTCGATTTCTACACAAATTATTTGCTTGACTTGAATTATTTATTTAGCTCTAATTATGTGACCCGATAATTTCTTGTGTGTTAATTACTGTTGGATTTAACTGTGAGACGTCTGTCCTAAATTCCTAAACCTCGGATCTGATTTATTGAATTCAAATTAACGTCCTAATCTAAATTGATAAATTCTTATTTATCATACGATCCAATTTAATTTTAATTTTAAAATATCTTAATTTACGGGATTTAAAAATCTTATTCATCATATAATTTATCTAGAAAATATTTTTCTCTTAATTAAAATAATTTGCCAATTAATTTTGCTGAATATAAATATAAAAATATCATTGACATCCTTTTTTCGTGCCGCATCAGCCTTGCTATTGTAATCTATTTTAGATCAAGTTTAAGACATCCAATGAGTCTCCTTCGATTCATACAGTTGTTGCTTTTGATGCTTTACCTACAACAACCTTCAAGCCCTCAAGTGCTGCATGCTTTTCAGTTTTAATAGCAGCACTGGTGATAATTTTATTGCTGCCGCTGCATGCCAACGATGTAGAATGGTTCCTGATGTTAAAAGCATACCCAATAGTACCATCGTCTCATACCTAGCCATCAGAATTAACTTTTAAGTAAGGGAAACCCATGTGTCAAAGGGTGTTTTTCATTTTCCTTTTTTCTCTAAATTTATTTTTTGCTTAGCTTCTCCGATCCCTTACTGCTTTTGGACTTTTCTGATTGTCTTTTACTAGTAATACAGACCTACAGGTACTCATCTTTCATGCTGCATAGCCTGTTTCTAACAAGTGAATTCTGTTTAGTTGAAGGTGTGTATCATCAACAATGCACATTTCTTCTCATCATATCATCATCAAGATTCATCTTTTTTGAATTTCATCCATGGGCTTTATTTGTCTCTTAGGTCCCGTTTGTTTTGAAGTTAGTCCTACACACATTACTAAAATAATAACTAACTTACGTCACATCCCTCATATATCCCAACATAATAGCTAACTTTATCTCACATCCCTCACATATCCCAATATAATAACTAACTTTATTTCACATCATTCACAAGTCACAACTTTCAATAAAAAATATCTCTATCCAAGTTTAATTTTAACCTTGTTAAATTTAATCTTACAAACAAACATACCCTAATAAAAATGGCATTTGCTTTTCTAGAGTTTTTAGGCTACCGAATTATGCAGATCTACTTTTGCATATCTTTAGGTTTAGAGGAGGATAAAGGTTTATAAAGTACACTAGGTATTGAATCTTTCCAATAGAAATTCCTATTCATTTAAGAAAAATATAAAATCCCCACAAATAATAAATATTACTTAAATGTATAAGAATAAGGATAATCTCAACTGAATCAATAGTTCGACAATTTATTAGAACATCGCAAAAAGTCTTTGAAACACTGGCATGAAGATGATATTGGAATCATCAATAGGTGTCCTATATAATTTTAAATAAAAAATAAATTGGACTAGGATTTTGCCGTGTTCAACACATGTCCTGGCGTGTCTATGATGTGTTGTAGTCCAATACATGTTTGACACCACCACGGGACTTTGTTAGAAGTGTTAGTGGGGTCACTATGACAGCATATATTTAATTATTTCCAGATTTGCTCGATTCTGATCACAAATTTAGATTTGAGCTGATTTGGAACGATATAATGTTGATTTAGCTGATTGATATCAGTTAAAGATTTGGAGTTGACTTGGAAGGATAGAGATTCGTTATATTGCTCCTATTAAAATATTTTCTTATTTAGTTGATTGTATTTGAAAGTTTATTTTTTATATTTAGTTTTATTTTTTCATTATCATGTGTTTGGATCTCTATATAAAGAGATCACCTCTAATTGTAATGGTTAGTTGTTATTGTTTAATGAAATGATATTTGAGTTTTCTCAGAGCCAAGATCCGTGTTAAGCGATCGATATCTTAAATAAGGAAGGGTAAAAGTTAGCCTTGGATGGGCATCATTCAAGTAGCCTAATTATTTTTATTTTTTAAAAAATCTCATCTTATCTTCTACTCTCTTTCTCTTCGGACCACCTGGCTGTCTCCGCATACTAGCCTCCGACGAGCACCTGCCTCCAACACCTCACACATGACGCTGAGCCCGCCTCGTTCTCCCGAGCTCTCAGCTGCCTTCATCCATGCAGTTCGCCTCGATGTGGCTAAACCCTCGGCCTGCTTGCACGACGATAGTCACGTGCGTCTAAGCATGCCTTGCCTGCGCACTGCTCAAGCTTGTGCTCGTGCCCGCAATGAACATGAGCCAGCCTCCCGTGCTGAGAGTCCTTCCTTCACTTCGATCAGGCCAATGAATAATTGCAACGGGATACCTTGAACACTTAAGCTAAGGTATAAATTCTTTTCAGAATCAAATTAATGTTATTATTCAATCTCAATATAAAATTATTTGCTTAACTTAGATTATTCATTTGACTTTAATTATTTGACCATACATCTATTTGAGCGAGAATTACTGTTAGAATTGACTATAAGACATTTGCTTTTAAGTTTTGAATCTCGGATCTTATTTGTTAAATTTAACTCTATTGTTCTAATTTAATTGATAAATTCTTATTTATCACGATCCAAGTTAATTAAATTTTAAAATATTTAATTTGCATAATTTAAAATTTATTTATTATAAATTTATATTTTAAAAAATATTTTGCGCTTAATTTAAATAGTTTGTTATTTAATTTTGCTATCTCATTTTCATTTCTGTCCCGCATCAAGTGTTCATACTTCATAGTGAGTGGGTCTATTTTTTTAGGCTTGTTTAACACAATTTCAGACATTTAATCTAGGCGATATATGTATACACTAGGAAACTCGATAATTTTAGTCACAGTTTGCTTAAAGAACAAACTTGTTGAATAATTCTAATGAACAAGTCTTGTGGAACAAATAGCTTGTTGAACAAATGGTAAGCCCCATGAATAGAAGGCTTGCGATTCTTAGTCTTAATAAGGAATAATAAAATAAAAAGGATGTTGATGCTAAACAAACAATAGTGATTATCTCTTTTCTTAGTGACTTACCCCATTATAAATACCAAGGAAGAATACAGAAGAAGGATCCTCTTCGAGCTACTCTCCTTTCTCTCTCTACATTGTTTCTACCACTCCGGTGAGATCTTCGGCTACTCTGACAACTCCGGCCAACACTGATGATTTCAAACCCCATCAGTGCTCAATAAAGGAGCCTTGTCTCTTCTAATTCGGTTAAGTATATGTTTTATTTATTCTCTATACTGCAACTTTCGCTATATCTTCACTATATTGTACTCTATACAACCTTGTATTCTCATATACCTGGGTGTTTGTAAAAATTATTGCCTCCATTTTGTTTTCCTTATTATCTCGATCTTGCTTTATTTCATAACTATTTAATCTCAATTGGTCAATTTTTTGGCATTCAACACTTGTTTGTTGAATAAAGAAAATGATATTTTTTTAAACAACTATATTTTTGCTCTCTATTTGCAGATACACAGTGCCTATGGAAATAACCCAGCTGCTTTTAAATGCTCAATCTATTGATGCTACTGCTCGTAAACGTTCAGAGGAAAGCCTGAAACAATTCCAGGATCAGAACCTTCCTGGTTTTTTACTTTCTCTTTCTGGTGAGCTAGCAAATGATGAGAAGCCTGTGGATAGCCGTAAATTAGCTGGTCTTGTCCTTAAAAACACCTTGGATGCAAAAGAGCAGCACAGAAAAAATGAACTTGCTCAGAGGTGGTTGTCATTAGATGATTCTGTGAAGTCTCAGGTTAAAGCATGCTTGTTGCAGACACTTTCCTCTCTTGTTCTTGATGCTAGGTCTACTGCGTCCCAAGTTATTGCCAAGATTGCAGGAATTGAATTGCCGCAGAAGCACTGGCCAGAACTTATAGGGGTCCTTTTATCTAATATTCATCAGTTGCAGCCTCATGTAAAGCAAGCAACGCTTGAAACCCTTGGTTATCTGTGTGAAGAGGTTTCCCCTGAAGTTGTAGACCAGGATCAAGTAAACAAAATACTTACTGCAGTTGTCCAGGGCATGAATGCTTCGGAAGGGAATAATGATGTCAGGTTGGCCGCGACCCGGGCATTGTATAATGCATTAGGATTCGCACAGGCAAATTTTTCTAATAACATGGAGAGAGATTATATTATGAGAGTTGTTTGTGAAGCAACTTTGTCTCCTGAAGTGAAGATTCGACAAGCAGCCTTTGAATGTTTGGTTGCCATCTCATCAACCTACTATGACAAGCTGGCTCCTTACATGCAGGACATTTTTAACATCACTGCCAAAGCAGTACGGGAAGATGAGGAGCCTGTTGCTCTTCAGGCCATTGAGTTCTGGAGCTCAATATGTGATGAAGAGATTGATATATTGGATGATTATGGAAGTGATTTCACTGCTGATTCTGATATACCTTGCTTCTATTTTATCAAACAGGCTCTTCCGGCATTAGTTCCAATGCTTTTGGAGACTCTACTTAAGCAGGAAGAGGACCAAGATCAGGATGAAGGTGCCTGGAATATTGCAATGGCTGGTGGAACATGCTTGGGTTTGGTTGCACGAACGGTTGGTGATGACATAATCCCTCTTGTGATGCCTTTCATGGAAGGGAACATATCCAAATCAGATTGGCGGCAAAGAGAAGCTGCGACATATGCTTTTGGTTCCATTATGGAAGGACCATCGCCTGAAAAGCTCGCCTCAATTGTGAATGTTGCTCTGACCTTCATGCTCACTGCACTGATGAAGGATCCCAGTAATCATGTTAAGGATACCACTGCTTGGACTCTTGGAAGGATATTTGAGTTCATGCATGGGTCTACTATGGAGACACCTGTTATAACCCGTGAAAACTGCCAGCAGATTCTCACTGTACTGCTACAAAGTATGAAAGATGTTCCTAATGTTGCTGAGAAGGCTTGCGGCGCTTTGTATTTTCTTGCACAAGGTTATGAAGATGTAGGCTCTGCATCACCACTAATCCCTTTCTTTCAGGATATTATTCAAGCGCTTCTGACTGTGACGCACAGAGAGGATGCTGGTGAGTCTCGTCTGAGGACTGCAGCTTATGAGAGTTTGAATGAGGTAGTGAGATGCTCGACAGAAGAGACTGCCCCCACAGTTTTGCAGTTGGTTCCCGTATTAATGACGGAACTACACCAGTCTCTTGAGGCGCAAAAGTTGACTTCAGATGAGAGAGAGAAACAAAATGAATTGCAAGGTCTTCTTTGTGGGTGTCTTCAGGTCCTCATTCAGAAGTTGGGGTCAGCAGAATCCACAAAATACATGTTCATGCAGTACACAGATCAGATGATGGATCTTTTCTTGAGGGTTTTTGCTTGCAGAAATGCTACGGTTCATGGGGAGGCTATGCTAGCTATAGGTTCTCTAGCTTATGTGTCAGGGCCTAACTTTGTGAAGTACATGCAGGGTTTCTATCCATATCTTGAGCTGGGTCTTCAAAACTTTGAGGATTATCAGGTCTGTGCTATCTCTGTTGGTGTTGTTGGAGATGTATGCAGGGTCATAGAGGATAAAATTTTGTCCTTTTGTGATGGAATCATGACGCATCTTCTTAAGGATCTCTCCAGCAATCTGTTGCATCGATCTGTGAAACCCCCAATATTCTCATGCTTTGGTGACATTGCCTTAGCGATAGGTGAGAACTTTGAAAAGTATTTAATCTATGCAATGCCTATGCTACAAAGCGCAGCAGAATTGTCATCTCATGCCGCGTTGGCTGATGATGAGATGCTTGAGTACACTAACCAGCTTAGAAGTGGTATTTTGGAAGCTTATGCTGGGATACTCCAAGGTTTCAAGAATTCTCCCAAGGCCCAGTTGTTAACGCCTTATGCACCTCACATTCTTCACTTTCTGGATAGCTTGCACAACGAAAAGGACATGTAAGTCTGGGAATACATTTTTCTCTCTGCTTTGAGATATCATGTTCATACCACACATTGTAATTTTACTTTGACCTTTTTGTCTCATCAGGGATGACATGGTGATGAAAACTGCTGTAGGTGTGCTTGGTGATCTAGCTGATACACTAGGTGCCAGTGCTGGTCTCTTGATAAAACAGTCTGTTTCAAGCAACGACTTTTTGGAAGAATGCTTATCATCTGATGACCTGTTGATTAAAGAGTCTGCTGACTGGGCTAAAAAAGCCATCACCCGTGCTATTTCTGGTTGATGGCATGGAAACCAGAGAGTCTCTTTGCATATGCATTAGGGTCATGTCAGTCTGGTCAGCAACTTACCTGCATGAGTCGTCTTCACCACTCCAACCATTCATCATTGCACTGAGGTTTCATTTTTGGGCAGAGCCGCGATGCCCTCACTTTTAACTCATGCATCATTACCCTGGTGTTAATCTTGCATCATCACCATGTTGTGGGTTTCCTTCTGATTGCGTTCTTTTTTTTTCTGCTACCATGAAGAAATGATGCATCAGCGAGTAATTTTGAAGATGACTGACACTTTATCCTCCCCTCGAGAATTAAATACAGAAGAAAAGAAGTCATGTTTCTGAGCTACTTCCCCTGGACTGCCCTATCCAAGGACTCTGTGTTCGTCTCTTTGACAAATTCAATCAGGGGCAAGTAATTTATGCCAGATTCATTTGAATAAAAAAAACTGCATCTTGTCAGGTTGATGGTCTCATCTATCTTGCCTTGTTTCCATTGTCTAACTACAAATCACCAGGTTTTTGCTCAAGCTCTTGCCCATTTTTATTTAATTTTTAGCTTCCTTGGAATTGTGTAGTTGTGCTTGTCCAATGTCTGCACTTCGTTTTTTTCGATCCCTTTGCTTTTGTATACATAGAAGAAGGTTGTACTGCATTCAGGTCAAGGTTGTGCATTTTGCTCATATGTAATGAGTATGTTTATGAAGGTTTTTGTTTTAGTTATGTGCTCCAACATACCATGGCCTATAGTCATTTAGAAGCATTCATGTTTTTGGACAATTATTTATATGTAGTGTTCTGCTGCTGCTGCATTCTACCAATCTATTGTCAACATTCACAGCCAATCTGTGCTCTTTCTGTGTTAGTATTGCTGTTCTTTTTCCTACGAAATTTGTTCTTCGCCATGTATAACTGGAATTATAGTGTTTTCTGATTCCTTTTTTTTATATCTCAATGATGAATATTTTATGGGTTCTCTAAGTTTAAGGATATTTTCTGTTTTTTTTGTATTGCATATCATTTTTTATATAGGTTCTTTTTAAAACTAGAATGATGAATATTTTATGGTTCTCAAAGGTTAAAGATATTTTCTGTATTTCTGTATTTCTGTATTTCATATCATATTTTATGGTTCTTTTTAAAACTAGAATGGTGTCTCCCCTAAATTTGTATTGTAGATCAAAGGGGAAAATCAAAGGACCCATTGTTACGTAGTAAATTACCCTGGGATCCTTTCAGCTTAGCATATAAATCTCCTCTTCTTCTTCTTCTTCTTCTTCTTCTTCTTCTTCTTCTTCTTCTTCTTGAGATTATATCATGAATACAAAGTAGTAAGATTATAAAAATATGGAATTCAAATACTTGATCATAACCACCATTAGGTTTAATTTAATGTTATGTTGAGATTATATCATAGCGTTTAGATATTATCTTTTCAGTGATAACATGTCATTAAATTTAGTTATAATTTTTTATAGATGACATAATATCAAGATAATATTGAACCAAGCATTCCCTTATTTGAAATATGCTAAAGGGAGTTTTTTTTTCTAGATTATAGAAGTGTGTAACGTTTTTATCCACTTTACAGTTTGTGATCTTTTCTTCAATTATGCAAGAGTGATATCAAAATCTTTATGAAGTTCATTCCGAATAAGAAAGAAAATGAACGGCCTTCTTTGAATTTTATGTTGTACCAGTCGAGAATTAGGATATTTGCAACTTTGATATGAAGTGTTGCCCTATCTTTCTAATTAATAATTTGGTTTATTATGTTATTGTTGGTGCAAAAAGTTGCCAACTAGGATCGAAGAGGTAGAACATGGGGCGTGCAATCGAGATAATCAGAGGTAAAATAGTGGCACCGATTTTTACGTGAAAACCCAAGTTTTTAAGAGAAAAACCACTATGCTGTCTTGTTGGTTTAATCTGCTAAGTGAAAATAGATTTACAGAGGAAGCATGTAGCAAGCAAAGGTAATGAGTGATGGTGAAAAGGCTATATAGGAGGAGATGGCATCATTGCATGAGAAATCCACCTAAACTTGGTCAAATTACCTTTTGTGGTTATTTCACTTAGGCCTCTGAAGTTTATTCAATTATTATTTTAAAAATATGTCAGACAGATTCTTAAAATTTATTGTATAGATCATTGTGGTCCTTAATATTTATAAAAAAAACTTCTAATAAGGTCTAGTTAAATATTTTTCGTTCAACATTTCGTTAAATTATTGACTGTCAAAATTTTAATTAAGAAATCATAATTTTTTTTTAATGTGAAACTACAATTGTACCTCAGGTCCTCGCACCCGTCATCGCAGACGCCCTGCGCGGGCCTCCGCTTGCAGGCGGCCGGCAACGCACGGCCGCAGGCATTCGTGCGCAGGTGGCCACGTGCACCACCGCTTGCAGGCAACCGCGTGCGCCACCCCGCGCGCTGGCGTTCGCGCCTGGGTTGTTGCAGAAAATCCTAATGCCGGAGATCGAAAATATGGAAGGGTAAAAAAAAGTGTTTTCGTAATTTTAACAGCGTTTTAACGGATATTATCACAGAAAGATTATAATGATCTATACAGTAAGTTTTGAGACCTATTTAGTATGTTTTCAAAATTGTGGACCTGCGTGGCAAGTCGAGTAAACCTCAGTGACCTAAGTGGAATTACCTCTTATCTTTTTGAGTTTTTTTTTTTTAATTCAACATAAATTTTAATTATAAAAATTAATTTTATTTTACATTCAATACAAATATGAATATTAGAGTTAATTTTATTTCATATTTTACATACTTTTTAATATTAAATTAAATTTATTTTTATTAAATTCATTAGATTAAATATTTTTTTTGTCTAAAAATTTTAATTCTTGAAGTAAATGAAAAAAGTTCTCAAAACAAATGGGTTTTTAAGCTTGAGAGAGAAAACTTAGTACTAAGGTATATAGCAAAGATGATTGTGAAGGGTTTCAAGCAAACATGTGAAATTAACATCGGTCTTCGCACTACTCGTACATATGAATTAGAATCGTGAAATTAACATCGGTCTTTGCACTACTCGTACATATGAACTAGATTCTAGTAATAAGTCTGGTTGCCACTCATAAGAGATCTGAAGCAGGAGATTAACCCAAGCGCTTTAAAGTCGAGAATAAAGAGAAGCATGTCTATTGTTTGAAGAGCTCATTTGTTTACTTGAGTGCATTAGAGACGATTTTATCATCACTGTTATACTGTTTGTAAAAAAAATTTACTCAGACTTAAAATTAAATTCTATAAAATAGTAATAAAATTAGTAATATTATATAATATTAAATATTAGTCTATAAAATATGAATTTATAAATAAAATAATTAGTAGAAATGTGAATGTTAATATGCAGTAATTGGATATATAAGAAATAATATAATGAGAATAATTATTTTTGCAAGAAAGTTTGAGTAGTCTCAATTTAAAAAAAGTTCAGAGAAAATTGACTTAGATAATTTGAACATATAAATTATAGATCAAAAAAAGTTTTAATAAAAAAAATTGAGTTATTAAATTTTATTCATATAAAAGAGAATGAGAAAAATTAAATAAGATATGATAGAAAATTTAAAAAAAAATTTGATAGTTGGAAATAAAATAAAAAATTATTATTTAATAAAATATAATAAAAATAAATAATTCATATTATTAATCTCATTAGTGGAATGAATGTTTGATTGTTGTTATATTATAGTAATATTTAATTTTGATGAATAATAATAATGTTTTTTTTAACATATGTTACCTTCAAAAAGTATTAATTATATACTAGGGAATAAATTATTATTATCTTTGTTAATTAAATCTATTAAGCTTAAATTTATGATTATAAAGAGTGTAAATTGTATAACTTACATTTTGCTTGGTCAAGTTTGTAGGTATTCTTGCTATAAAAGCTATTTTTATTTAGTCTAAAAATTTTAATTTTTTTTTTTTAAAAATAAAAATATATTTTATATTTTATCTTACATAAATTTTAATATTAAATAATTATTTTATTTTACATTTAATATAAATTTTATCACAATTAATTTATTTCATTTTATATAATATATTTTTTATAAAAAAATTAAAAAATTTATTTATTCTTTTATTCAGAAAAAGAAAAAAGCTTATAGATATTCTTCTTCACGTCAAATCATTTCACCCACTTTCACCCAGTTAAAAAAATGCGGGACCGGTGACCAATAGGCAATAGAGATCCTCGTCACGAGATCGGCGTAAAGATGTGTATTATTACGTCAGGTGCACCGTGCACGTAAATAATCCCTGAATCCAGATCGTGCGATTACAGAAGTAAACTGAGGTCTAACTTTCTAATTGATCTCTATATTTTCTGATATTTCATATTTATCCATATCTTTAAGAATTTCTAAAATTCTATATTTATATACGTATCATCCCTTTTTTTTAATTTACAAATATACCATCTAAAATTAAAATTCGCTTTTATTTTACTTGACTTGAAATACATTTGATTTATTTTAGCTTGAAGCCAGCTCACTAAAAAAAATCAATTTTACTTCAAATTAATTTCATATGTATTCAAATGTATGATTTTTAAAATATAATAAATTTTTTTTATGTATATAAATATATTATAATAATTTATAAAAGTAATCATAGATTATAAATATGTATAAAATTTAAAAGTGAGTTTATAATATTATATTTTAAAAATATTAATATATATAATAGATATTTTTATATGAAAAATAGTTTATAATTAGGTTAATTAAACTTGAAAATTGATTTGATTTTGGAAAGTTTGAATCGAATTTGACTTGAAATTGAAATTTTTAATTTCTTAGCTCGGTTCACTTGAAATCGACTTAAAAGTCGCCCCTACTCGAAAGATTTTGATTTTATTCTTTTTCTCAAAAGCTTTTGATTTATATTCATTTCACTCAACATTTTTTCAGAAAAAATTACAGCGAATTCTTGAGTTTAAGAATTACACTTCAGTCCACATTTTTAAAATTTTAGCATTTAGATTTCTAATTTTTAAAATTTTATTATTTGGGATATTTTTCTTTTATTACTATTATTATTATTTTTTAAATTTTATCCTCCTCTTTCTATGCATCGGCGACGAAGAGAGAGGTGAGTATAATTATAATTTTAAAAAATAAATAATAAAAAATTTAAAAAATAACTCAAGTATTAAAATTTTAAAAATTAGAAACTTACATGTTAAAATTTTGAAAGCATAATTTTGAAAGCATAATTTTGAATGTTATTATACCCATGTAAATATCAGAATTTTTAATTTGCATAAATATTTAAGATTTTAATTACATATGGGTAAATAATGAACGGGTCTGGAAAAAAAAAAAAGTTTGGTAGCATGCGCTTAGAAAATATATCAGTGAAATTTTGTAAATATAAAATTTTTAAGTGGCATTTAATAAATTGTAAAGTGGTAAATATGCCATTAAAGTTTTTGGGTAACATATGAGTGTAAAAAATTTGGGAGTAGCTTGTAAGTAAAATCCCTAATTTTTTTAAAAATTCGTTAATTCCTGTACCAAAATTTCATTTTAGTTTTCGATTAATGGTCTTTAATTTTTTTCATTAAGTCCCTGTGATTATCTGTATTAAATCAGTTTTAATAATTTCAATCTAAAGTCGCGATTAAAGTCATTGTAAACATAAAAAAAAAAATTAATATCTAAATTGCCGGATGATATTATTTGTTTAATTTTTTTTTGCAAAAGTTTCATTATGAATTTATAAGAATGAATAGGAATAAGAAAATCATTTTGAACTTGTTTTTGTATTTTAGTAATTATCAAAAATTTGTGATTAAATTCACTCTGATTAACAGATATATTTTATCTGAAATATTTAATTTATTTCACTTTTATCAATGAAAATTTAATTTAAAGGTTTCATTGTGACATTTTAATTTTTTTTTTTTTTGCGAGAAACATGCATAAAAAAGTTATAGCTCAAAAGTTTGAGATAAAAGAGATTTTATACTCATGTTTGTCCAAAGAGATATGCAGCATAATGAAATCTAACGCATCGGTAACCCGTTCTTCCTTAGTTGACACCGATTTGGCATAGTGGGCAAGCGCGATGGATAAAAGACCGTTTTATCTTACGTTTTTTTCTCGTCTCTGCTTTTAATATTTTTGGCTGTGGTCCAACAATTGAAAAATCCAAGTCATCTGATTGAAGTGCTTTGATAATGATGTGCTTCTAATTTAACTTTTCGATTATAACGATTGCTTACTCCTATAAAAGCACAACAATGAGCGAATTTATTAAATTTAATGCTCCCATAAAGTGTGGTGCCTTAACAGCAATAGGCTGAATGGCAATTTCTAATAAAACTTCTAATGGTCCAAGGAGTTTTAACAATCGATAAAGCTTTTGCTCTTGCTTTAGTGAGTTTCTCTCGCTATAATCGATTATAAAAATATATAAGGGAAAACTCTAACTCGATATGAATTGCAGAGTGAACTACCTCAGGGGTACTCCTATAGGATTAATGGGATTGTCTAAGTGGCTATTGTGAAAGTAATATTAAATATAAATTTTTATTACTATATGATTTCATCGTAAAAAAAAATTTCATATATTATTTGTCATTAACATTTTGATGTTATAAATATGAGTAACATTTTGATTTCTTATTATTTGGTTAAGAAAAAAAATAATTTTATTAATGAAAATAATAAAAAATTATTTATGTATATTAAATTATACATAAATTATAAAAAAGTAATTTTATTTTACATTATACATAATATTTAAGATAATACAAATTTTTATTTTAATCAAGTTTTTTTCTTTTTAACCAAACAAATTTGCGGATCCATATCAAAGAATCTCTCGTCCAGTTACAATTCTCACTAGTTCACCATTAAGCTTTTTGTCAGCTGCTTGCGTGGTGGATTACTATTCGTTAAAACAATATCACAGCTGTTAAGAGGCTAAACGTTATTATCGAATGGCCACATGCCACGTAGATGGTTAAGTTTTACTTAAACTGCGCTCCTCGTAAGTTTAACAGTTTAATTATATATTGTTTTCCATTATATATTTTCTTAATTATAATATCTGTAAATAAACTGTTAACTTTGTTGAAATTACAACTCAGCCATCAAATGGTGTCCGCCAAGACTCCACTCTCCGCAGCCTCCCTGTCTCTTCTCTCTCCTAGGGTTTCTGAATACTCGGTGTTGTGTCTGATCCGCCCCTCCGACTATCGATCTGTTCGCGGTGTTTCCCTTGGCGCGGAGAACGCTGGAAATTTCGTGTAAGTGATCCGGATCTTTTTCTGCGGAGATCAGGTGGCTTGTTCTTAGCACGATTATTTTTTTTCGTGGGCTGTGGGGGAAGATGAGAGGAGATGTGGGAGATTACTCTCTTAATTAGGGTTGATCCTACGATTTTGGTATCATTTGTTGTTTTTCCTGTTGATTGTGATTTGGCTAACTACAAATTGGTGCATCTTACCTGTTGGACGCGATTTCAGGTAGGAAGTTACATGTAAGTGTTGAATTTTTTGTTTCTGAAATTTATTGTAGCTGACTTATTACGGGTATTCGTTGTAATTAATGGCATTTTCTTAGTTGCGGAGATCTGAACTTCTTTTTGAGGATGCTAATGTGCCTGTTTCACAAGGAAGGTGTTTTGATCTTACGTAATATGTGGACAGTTCAAAAATTCGTTTTTTCTTGTTATTCCAGCAGATTTCTATGTTTGGGTGAAAAACAACAGTGTAAAGAAACATCCCTGGATTAGATTCACTCCTTTCTTATAACTTAATGAGGAATTATCCAATTTTTGTGTTCATCATTATTATAATTATTCTATACAGCTCGTGAAGAAGTAAAATTTTCAATTTTTTGTTCTTTATTTTTCTGTTGGATTTTTTAGAATCTGCTTTATGATCCTACTGGTTACTTATATTGCAGCTTATAAGACTACATCAAGTATGTGTCTTTTGAGTTGCATGGCCAGTTTCCCACATGTGAATTTTATTTGGTGGAAGTTGTAAGTATATGCACCGTATAATTATACTTGCCATATCGTCGTCAAGATTCATGTCATTCTGGTTGATCTATTTTTGATCAGTGGAACTTTTGTTGTCTAAATTTGATCGATGGCTTTGTTGCCTTAAGGATGGCATCTACTTTAGTATAGTTTTGAGCGATGTTTCCTCATGTCGGTTTAGATAAAATTATCCTTAAATTGTTCACATTAGTGATATTTCTCATTTGTGTGATTTTTAATTTCCCTCCAGTGAGTTGGATCCGGTACCCATCTTAGGTCCTTACTGGCCTTGCTCTCATGGATGCAAAGAAAAAAGACTGCTTTGTTCAGTAGGAATATTGATGCTATTATTGGATGCAAGAAAGAGGAGGCATGTTAAAAGTCAACAACTTTTTATTTGAAAAACTTACGTTTTATTTTTCTTGTACTTGCCATATTTTCATCAAGATTCAGGTCTTTGAACTTTTCTTATCATTATACCTATGTAAAAATTTGATTTATGATTTTTGTTGGCCATTTTTAGATAAGTGTGTTCTTTTCTAACGCATATCAGTGATATTCACATTTGTGAAATTTTTTCAAATATTCCTCCTGTGAATTTGAGTTGCTTTGGGAAGATCTGATGACCACCTTATACCCTTAATGTTCCTTGATCTCAAGGATGTGGAAAATGTTGATCTGCCTACTACACTAGGGACAGTTACATCTATTGTGTTTTAGATGCAGGAAGGGAAATTGCATGTTTATTCAAGTTTTGAATGCAATTTTGATCTGACAAATATATTTTTGCTTTTTCTTTGTCAGATAGACAATGGCCATGGAAATAACCCAGCTCTTATTAAATGCACAATCAATAGATGCAGCTGTTCGTAAACATGCGGAGGAAAACCTAAAACAATTCCAGGATCAAAACCTTCCCGGTTTTTTGCTTTCACTTTCTGGTGAGCTAGCAAACGAGGAGAAGCCTGTTGATAGCCGTAAATTAGCTGGTCTTATCATTAAAAACACCTTAGATGCAAAAGAGCAACAAAGAAAAACTGAGCTTGCTCAGAGGTGGTTGTCGTTAGATGCTTCTGTGAAGGCTCAGGTTAAATCATGCTTGTTGCAAACCCTTTCCTCACCTGTTCTTGATGCTAGTTCTACTGCATCCCAAGTTATTGCCAAGCTTGCAGGAATTGAATTGCCGCTGAAGCACTGGCCAGAACTTATAGGTGTCCTGTTGTCTAACATTCATCAGTTACAGCCTCATGTAAAACAAGCAACGCTTGATACCCTTGGTTATTTGTGTGAAGAGGTTTCCCCTGATGTCGTAGACCAGGACCAAGTAAACAAGATACTTACTGCAGTTGTTCAGGGAATGAATGCCTCAGAAGGGAACAATGATGTCAGGTTGGCTGCTACTCGAGCATTGTATAATGCTTTGGAATTTGCACAGGCAAATTTTTCTAATGACATGGAGAGGGATTATATCATGCGAGTCGTTTGTGAAGCAACTTTGTCTCCTGAAGTGAAAATTCGACAAGCTGCTTTCGAATGTTTGGTTGCCATCTCATCGACCTACTATAACAAGCTGGCTTCCTACATGCAAGACATTTTTGCCATCACTGCAAAAGCAGTGAGGGAGGATGAGGAACCCGTTGCTCTTCAAGCCATAGAGTTCTGGAGCTCAATATGTGATGAAGAGATTGAGATATTGGATGATTATGGAAGTGATTTCACTGCTGATTCTGAGATACCTAGTTTCTGTTTTATCAGGCAGGCCCTTCCAGCATTAGTTCCAATGCTTTTGGAGACTCTACTTAAGCAGGAAGAGGACCAAGATCAGGATGAAGGAGCCTGGAATATTGCAATGGCTGGTGGAACATGCTTGGGTTTGGTTGCACGGACTGTTGGTGATGACATAGTCCCTCTTGTGATGCCTTTCATCGAAGTGAACATAACAAAAACAGATTGGCGGCAAAGAGAAGCAGCAACATATGCTTTTGGTTCCATTTTGGAAGGACCGTCCCCTGAAAAGCTCACGTCAATTGTAAATCTTGCTCTAAACTTCTTGCTCAGTGCACTGATGACAGATCCAAATAACCAAGTCAAGGATACCACTGCTTGGACCCTTGGGAGAATATTTGAGTTCATGCATGGCTCTGCTGTGGAGACACAAGTTATAACCCATGAAAACTGCCAACAGATTCTTACTGTTCTGCTTCATAGTATGAAAGATGTTCCTAATGTTGCTGAGAAAGCTTGCGGTGCTCTGTATTACCTTGCACAAGGTTATGAAGATGTAGGCTCTGCATCGCCACTATCCCCTTTCTTTCAGGATATAATTCAGGCTCTTCTGACTGTGACCCACAGAGAAGATGCTGGTGAGTCTCGTCTGAGGACGGCAGCCTATGAGAGTTTGAATGAGGTAGTGAGATGCTCGACAGAAGAGACTTCCCCCACAGTGTTGCAATTGGTTCCAGTTCTAATGACTGAACTACAACAGACCCTTGAAGCACAAAAGTTGACATCAGATGAGAGAGAGAAGCAAAATGTGTTGCAAGGTCTTCTTTGTGGGTGTCTTCATGTCCTCATTCAAAAGTTGGGGTCAGCCGAATCCACAAAATTCATGCTTATGCAGTATGCTGATCAGATGATGGATCTTTTTTTGCGGGTTTTTACGTGCAGAAATGCTGTGGTTCACGAGGAGGCTATGCTTGCTATTGGTGCTCTGGTCTATGCATCAGGGCCTAATTTTGTGAAGTACATGCAAGGCTTCTATCCTTATCTTGAAATGGGTCTTCAGAATTTTGAGGATTATCAGGTCTGTGCTATCACTGTTGGCGTTGTTGGAGATTTATGTAGGGCCTTGGAGGTCAAAATTCTTCCCTTTTGTGATGGAATCATGACACATCTTCTTAAGGATCTCTCCAGCAATCAGTTACATCGGTCTGTGAAGCCCCCAATCTTCTCATGTTTTGGTGACATAGCCATAGCGATAGGTGAGAATTTTGAGAAGTATATAATCTATGCAATGCCTATGCTACAAAGTGCAGCAGATTTATCGGCTCATGCGGCAGCGGCTGATGATGAGATGCTTGATTACACCAATCAGCTTAGAAATGGTATTCTGGAAGCCTATACTGGAATATTCCAGGGTTTCAAGAACTCTCCCAAGTCCCAGTTGCTGTTGCCTTATTCTCCTCACATTCTCCAGTTCTTGGACAGTTTGTATAATGAAAAGGACATGTAAGTCTGGAAATACATTTCCCTTCCTGCTTCGAGCAAACCCTCCTGTATTTTTATGTTGTTTTCATTTTCGCCTTGGCCTTTTTCTTTATCCAGGGATGACACAGTGATGAAGAATGCGATAGGTGTGCTCGGAGATCTAGCTGACACACTGGGCACCAATGCTGGTCCCTTGATAAACCAGTCCGCTTCGAGCAAAGTCTTTTTGGAAGAATGCTTATCATCTGATGACCAGCTGATTAAAGCCTCTGCCGAATGGGCTAAGGTAGCCGTGACTCGTGCTATTTCAGCTTGATTGCTTGGCAACCTCAGAAAATCTCTTTGCATGTGCATTCGGGTCATGTGGAAGTCAGGTCAGGAATTTGCATGCATGAGTCGGCATTGCCACCGCATTCATTCATCATTGCCTAGAAGTTTAATGTTCGGGCTGAGTCAGGATCTTGCAGCAGTCAACTCATTTTTTGTTCAAGCTCATCATCATTTTTATTTAATACTCAGTTTTTCCTTGGAATTGTGTAATTGTATTGCATTATTTCAGTTACTGCTAGTATAAGGTCTGCATTTCATTATGTTCCCTTTGCTTTTGTATACATAGGGAAAGGTTTCACTGCGCTTAGATTAAGTTTGTGCATTTGGCCATATGTAATGAGAATGCCTGTGAAGGTCTTTCGTTTGAGTCGGCTCAAACATACATATTATGGCCTACATCATTAAGAAGTTTTCGTGTTTTTTTTTTGTCATTTATGTCTTGTGCTGCTTCATTCTTGATTATGATCCCCTTTTTTAACTTTTGATTCTTCTTCTCTCTTAGAATGTTCAAAATGTGAATGATAGATGATATGTAGGTCCTTGAAGCATATGGTATATTGTATTCTTTTTTATTTTATAGATTATTTATTATAGGAGAATTATGTATGTTCCCCTTAAAAAAATATCTTTTTTCTCCTGTTTAGCTGCAAAAGTTATATATTTATGTGTTACCCTTATTTGAATGCATGATTACAGATCAGTTTCTTTGCATCAATTCCACTAATCTGCTATTTTTTTAACCCAATTAAATTTTTCTCATTCTCAACTTTGAACAGATAATTATGAATCAGTCTTTTATGTCATTGAATTAAAGAAACAGTTTGTAATTATATATTCAGAGTTAAGGGTGACATAAATTTCTATTTTTTGGGATTAAATGAGTAAAATTGTTTTTGGTATATTTATATGCCACACAAATATTAGTAATTTTTTATGAAAAGAGTGTAGTATAATGTAGTAAAATTTGTGTGGCATGTGCATAATAATCTTTAAGGTCTTATTTAAGGGAGAAAAGTAACTCTCTTTTGTAATTCATAATGTGAAATTATTATTGACTTAATTTTATTTACGAGGAGTTGAATTTTTATGCGTGGTTCTACATAATTTATCAAATGACTTAGAACAAGTGAAAGGAAAAAATGATGATGAATAAAAGATGTAGAAACACACCACTGAAGAGTAATGCCACACCTCTTATGAAATGACTGTAAACATCGATGATAAGTCTGCGGATTAGTTTGGGATTGTGGTTTTATTGTGGTTGTGTAATGACACTTTTGGTGACAAGTCTTTCGGTTAGTGTAGAATTAAGTCTTGTTGTTCTTGTTTATTTGTTTGTTTTTTCGGATATAAACTATCCTGTTTGGCGCAAGGACCAAATCAGGATCAAAATGATACTAATTTAAAAAAAAATAATAATAATAATAAATAAAATATTTTAATCATTCTACACAAATTTTAATATAAAAAAATATTATTTTACTTCACATATTCAATAATTTTTAATAAAAATATATATTTTATTTTATCTAGACCAAAATATTTGAATCGATTATTTTGATTTAGAATGTAAAATAAAATTAATTTTTTTATTGAAAATTATTGAGTATGTGAAGTAAAATAATATTTTTTTTATATTAAAATTTGCGTAGAATAATTAAAAATTTATATTTATTATTATTATTATTATTATTATTTTTAAATTAGTATCATTTTGGTCTTGATTTAGTCCTCGCATCAAATAGGGCCTAAAAGTGGGCATAAAATTTTAAGCGGCAGTTTAATGGAAATGAATTACATACTTTTGATCTTGCTCTAGATAGTTACAACAATTTCAGTTGCATTTCGATTGAAATTAAAAAAAAAAATGATATTCAATAGTTATCATTAATAAATTTAAGTTAAATTTATAAAAAAATTTAAAGCTGTCAATATTGAGATCATCGAAATTGCTAAAATTATTAAAATTGGTATTTTCATTTTATGGTCAAATCAAAATTGAATTTTAAAACTTTTGAGTTGAAGATCAATAATTTAACATTTTTCATTAGAAGGATTTAAAATCTAATAATTTAACGTGCTGTGCCTCATAATAGATAGACTCAATGCTTTTTGCCTTTATTTGTTATTATTATATTTTCCAATGCAAACATCTAGAATTAATTTATTTAGTTTTAAAAAATTTCATGTATATTTTAAATTAATGATTAATAAATTATTTATAAGCTTGATTATGAGGTTTAATATCATCTTATTTAAGAGGCATTTAATTCGTTGTTATTTTAGTATTATGTAATCTAAATATAATGATATTTAAATGTCATCTTTTAATTAATAATTTTATAATCTAATAAAAAATTATTTATAGATATTATTAAATCGAACAATTATTTTTTTTAGATAACATGACATCAAGATAAAATTGAACCAAATGCTCGGTGCAGAGCTGGACGGTTCATCTATGAAAAGCTTTAAGTTCATTCATTTATTGACGGCCATTTGCTTGAATAATAAAATCTAGAATGATCTTGAATTTGGATGTGATTAAACTCAGCTCGGCTCGATTCATTTAATATAATTAAAAATATTAGTCTTTTGACTTACTGGTCAAACCCCTACAGTTCTTCTACTGCAATAAATATTTTGGGTCTGTTTATTTATAAGATTAAATTTAATAAAATTAAAATTAAATTTAGATAAAAATATTTTTTTATTGAAAGTTGTGAATGATGTGAAATAAAATTAGTTATTATGTTGGGATATGTGAGCGATGCGATATAATTAGTTATTATATTGGAATACGTAGGAGATGTGATATATAACTTAGTTATTATTATAGTGATGTGTGTAGGATGTGAAATAAAGTTAAATTTTAATAGTAAATTTTATGTGTGATGTGATATGTCAGATTAAAATTAAATTAGGTTAATTTTTAATTTCAAAATAAATAAGCCCTTATATTCATCAACCATCAAGTACCATAAAAAAAATTATTAAGTACGTTCTTCTCATTGTATCATTCATTCGGCGCCCAATCAACATATAGCATACAAGCGCACGAGGCCCATCAGCTAGTCTACACATGTAATAGCAAGAAAATGTCATATCATATTGTTGTTATGCTGTTTTTTGCTCTTTTTTTTTTGTTATTTTTCAAAATTTTTGTATAAATATTTTTATTTGATTTATATGTGTATACAAAGCAAATAGAAGTTTACATAATCTCTGTATGATTTGAATAACATTTTTTTACTTTAATAGTTTTTTATTTTATATGAATATTTTTTATTTTAAATATGCATATAAGTTAAATAAAATACTTATAAAAAATTGTAAAATAAAAATGGGTATAAAATAGAAAAAATGACTAGAAAATAATATGAAAATATTGTAGGTAGTCTCGCATACCTGCATGGCACATATTAATTGAACACGTCGAATAAGTGACGAAATAGGGATGTCGCACTTAATAATTTTTTCAACTACTAATATTCAACTGTCCTTCAACCGCCTCAACTAACATGCCAAAATACCCTAATAACCATCCATTTCCTCCATTTTTTTCTCCATTTTTGGTAATAAAATAAATAAAATAAAATTTTACCAACGCCTCATTCTCTCTCTACTCCAATCCTCTCCCCTCGTCCTCTTCTTCCCTTCTCTCTCTCTCTCTCTCTCTCTCTCTCTCTCTCTCCGCCCCAAACATCAAAGGAGGGATGGCTCGCGGACAGCCATCCTCCTTCTCCCTCTACCTCCTCCTCCTCCTCCTACCCGTCTCCTCCCTCGCTTTCTCCCCTGATGACGTCATCCTCGACGCCCTGAGCGTCGCCGGCCAATCCACCCCCGCCTCTTCACCCACACCCACTCCCTCCTCCGCCGCCGCCAGCCCTCCGCTGAGAAACCCAATCGACGGCCTCGTCTCCTTCACCGGCGGCCGCGGGAACTACCGCACCATGGCCCGCGAGTTCCTGGCTGCCCACAACGCCGCTCGGGCCCTCGTCAACGAGCGCCCGATGGTGTGGGACAAGCAGCTGGCGCGCACCGCCAAGCGGTGGTCGGAGCGCCGGCGGTCCGACTGCGCCATCGAGCACTCGCAGGGTCCCTACGGGGAGAACCTCTTCTGGGGCTCCGGCTGGAACTGGCGGGCGGCCGACGCCGTGGGGGAGTGGGTGAGGGAGCGCGATCACTACAACCTCACCGACAACTCGTGCGCCGCCGGCCGGATGTGCGGCCACTTCACGCAGATCATCTGGAGCAGCACCCTCCGCGTCGGTTGCGGCCGGTCGGAGTGCTTCAACGGCGGCGTCATCATCACATGCAACTACGACCCGCCAGGGAACTACATCGGCGAGAACCCCCTCACCGCCGTCCCGTGATCCTCCGGAGATCGATTTGGGTATTTGATTAATTAATTACTTGCTTCTTGATTTAATTAATAATTAATCAGGAGATTAATTATATTTAATAATGAGAATTCTGAAAATTAATTATGGATTATTATGTTTATATTTTTGCAGACACAAGAAATTTGCTTCAAGTGTAAGAGATTCTCTGTATATCAATGGATTTGTATTGTGTTTTTATTTTCTGTGATGTATTAAAAAAAATGTAGAATATGTAAGATGAGGAGGACTTTTGTGTAAAATTTTTCAACTTTATTTTTTAGGGAAATTTACATAACTACCCCTTAATTCTTCTTGAATTACATATTAAACCCCTTATTTTTTAATTTTATAACTTCACCATTCAAAACTAAAACTAGTAGAATATATATATTTGCAAATATATTCATAATATTTTATATATACATATTATTATTAGTAATAAGTATTCAAATAATTATAATCAGCAAAAAGAATCTTTTAAAAATCATGAGAAAGATCTAAATATGTTATTTTTGAATGATTTAGAGGGTGAAGTTGTAAAATTAAAAAATAAGAAATTTAATATATAATTTAAGATGAATTAAGGGATATGTATGTAAATGATAAAATTATTTCGCATCTTTGATTAGGATGATCATATTCATGGTAATAGAATCACTTTTTTTTTTGGAAAGCAATAGGATCCCAATTTCAAACATCTAGATGTGATTTGCCCATAAAAAATTTAAAAATAAAGTTTTTTATGCTTAAAATAAGGTTAATTATAATTAGGTTCTTCTAATTTAAATTTGTGTACATTCAAATTCTTTTAGTTTTTAAATCAATCAAGTATACCCTTTAATATAAAGTAATGTGCAAATAGATCTTTTGATATTAATAAAAGAATTTAATGAAGAATATTTTTTCTAATTAATTGATAAATTTGATTAATTTAAAAATTAAATTAATATTTTAGATAAAAATAAAGTCTAAACTAACCTATTATTTAGAAAAAATATCTTCTATTAAGTGCTTTAATTAATATCAAAAATTTATTTTCACTTTACTTAAAATTAAAAGATTTATTTGATTAATTTAAAAATTAGAAAAATATGATTATTATTAACCCCAAAAAATTTAAAAATTTAATGTTCTACCAAAAGAGTACTCCTACAATGAATTATGAGAAAAAAAATGAGATAATACAATATAAACATAAAAGCTTATTATCTTCCAAAAAAGTTTTTTTTTTTTGGAGATATGTATACATAATTTTCAATTCTTCTTCAATAATATATTAAATTTTTTATTTTTTATTTTATAATTTAACCATCAAATCTTTCAAAAATAATATATTTAAGTTATTTTCAATATTTTTGATAGATTTCTTCTACTACTAATTAAGATTATTCATATTTTCAATTATATGTATAATCAAAATGTTCTAAATATATTTCTGAATACATTTATGTCACTAATTTTTGTTTGTATGAGATTTAGTGGTTAATTAATTGTAAAATAAAAATATAAAGTTTAATATGTAATTTTAGAGAAATTAAAAAATATGTTTGTAAACGCTCTTTTTTTCAATAAGTTATAAAAGAATACTAAAAAAAAAATTATTTTTATGTTGTATTATCACTAATTTTTCTTATAATTCATTGTAGTACTACTTTTTTGGAACTTAGTAGAAGAAAAAATCGTGGCAAGAAAATAAATATATGAGAAATTTATAATTTTTATTTGATGGCCATTAAAATTGGTAAAATGTAGGGAGTATTTGATTTAATATTATCTCATAATATTAAAAAAAAAAGTTATTTATTGATTTAATGATATATATATATAAATAACTTTATAAAAAATTATAAAAATATTATATAAAAATGAATATTTAGACATAAATATAATATTGAATAACATAAAGTAGTGGTAGGTTCTTAGGTAGTAGGTCCTTTTTTATGTATACAATAAAAAGAGATCTAGATTCTTACACATAAATTTGATAATAATATTATACATAAATATCAAATATTCAAATAATCTCTAAATAAATTTTTCATATTAATTCAAATTTATTTTCACATTCATGTGTTTTTAAATAAAAAAAATTATAGTTATTTCAAATGTTATATAAATTTAAAAATATAATTAATTATACTTAAATTTTTTTTTATAAATTTTAAAATAAAAATATCAGGTTATAAAATTAATTATAATCTAATTAAATTTAATCTCGCCAAACTAACGCATTTCAAATAAATTTTTCTTAACCAATAATATTATCTATAAAAATAATGTCAATTTACGATTATTTTCATCTAAAAAAGCATGCAATATTTTCATATTTATTAATACCATTAAATTAATTCTAGAAACACAATAATTATTTTAAATCCATCCTTTTTCTTTATATTATATATAGTAGGTAAATTTTATCCAAGGCCCTAGGGTTGAAGTGTATTACCAATTAGTACCAATATTTTAAAAGTTTCAATTTAGTCCTCGTGATCACAAAAGTATTATTATCTAATCACAATTAAGATATAGTTATTAATTTTTATTATTATACAGTAAAATTACTCTTAATCACTATTTTTTTAATTTTTTAAAACGTAATTTTAGAATTTTAATATTTATGTCTTTTAGTTTTAAATTTTTAAAACAGAAAATTCAAAAATATTGTAGAAATTAAATTTAATTTAATTTTTTTTTTAAAAGTTGAGGATAAAAGAGTACAGTAGATTTTTAAAGTATATGAATTATTAAAATTAATTAAAAATTAATTAAATTTTATATTTTCTATCAAACAAAATTAAGATCACTGAAGGGAATCAAAGCTATAATACTTTTATAATCTTAAGGGTTCAAACTTGTTTGATTTTAGCTCTATATAAGTCAACTTAATTTTCTTGTGTTTTAAAGTTAATTAATTTGCTCAAAATAAAATTGATATACAAATAAAATTATATATAAATCTATTTTTTAAAAATGGTATAATATACGAATATAGTTGTGCATATATTACAGGGAAAACAGAAGTTTTTAGGGATAATTACCTATATGCCACACAATTTAGTTTTATTTATGTCTTACCTATTCATTTTTAGTTAATTATGCTATGCACACTCAAAATATTATAAAATCTTACATACATACATTTGAGTTAAAACTTAATCAAAATCTGTTTGAAAAAAAATATTCTGTTAATAAATCATTAAAATTATATTTTTACTCTTAATGGTATATATTTTTTTCTCTTCCTCAATACCACACTAAAGCATTGATTTGTCCTAAAATCAATTCACGTCGCGGATGTCTCTTTCCTTTGCCGCCACCTAAACATTAAGATTTTAAGATTTTCACTCAAATATATTTAAATATCCTTAAAATAATATGATGAACGGCTCAGATTTTTTGTAATATAACTATAATTAGGCCATTGAAAAATTATGATTACTGATTATAATAGAAATAAGTTAAAAATATATGTCTGTAAGATTTTATAATATTTTGAGTGTGCATAGCGTAATTAACTAAGAATAGATGGGTAAGACATAAATAAAATTAAATTGTGTGGCATGTAGGCAATTATCCCAATTTTTTAACATATATATATGATATACCCACGTTTAAATTTTATAATTATATTATTATATATAACAGTTTAATGATTTACTTTTGCTTACAATAAAACTTCAATCAGTTAATTAGCTCTGATTAAATTAAAACTCGACTTGAATTCAAATAATTACATGTTATTTTTAATTTTTAAATTAAATTCGGTCTAAATTTGATAACGTGAAATTAGAATCGAGTGATGATTAACTCGAACTTTTCTCATTTATAGCAGTCACATTCTCATTTTGTATTCATTTATTATTACATGAAAGTACATGGATATTATTAACATTTGATTCAATTAAACACTAATTTGTATTATTTGAGAATGTACAAAGATATCATTATTGAGAATTACAAGCTTAATTTGTAAATTAAAATGCATTATATTTGTGTTCTTAAAATAATTAATGAAAGAATGCAGTGGAAGTTTTATGCTTCAAGAATATGATTATAAAGTTGATGAAAATTTTTTTTTACAAAATTTTTATCCAATCAACTATATATTTTATCGAGATACATGTTGGTTAATTAATTGTTAAGATATTAATAAAATTATTATAGATAAAATAGAGATTGTAAGACTATTGAGCGAGCGATCACAAATAATAGATCATATTAGAAGTTTTATTAAAAAGAGTGATTATAATACTTATTAAGAACAAGATAATAGAATGAAGTTAAATTATTACTTGTATCAGTTATTAAAATATAATAAACTTTATACGTATATGAGTCATAAAATGTGTTGTAATAGAACATTTAAAATTGATTTAGAACCACTTGTACTTAAAAAAAAGTATTTGAGTAAATTATTGATATGTTATTATAATTTATTTATATATATTATAGTTTATATTTTTTGACATCTTTTATTTAAATTTTTAATAATTTTTTAAAAAAATAGACTAAAATATTCTTGAANTTAAAATTTCTAATTAGGGTGCCGAATTTAAATCCACATGACTATAATTTTTAATTAAAGTAAAAAAATTGATGTGTTTATAATAAAAAATAAAAAAATATATTAGAATTTAAATATTAATAAATTTATATATTTTAATTTATATATAATATTATAAAATATATGAAATATGTGAAATATGTGAAATACGTAAAATTTAAATGAATATAATGTGATAGTGGTAATATTTACGAATTGATGGTGAAATATATAATTTCATATAAATTTCATATCTGTACTTAAAACCCCAATATTCTTATAGGTGAACTGTTTCCTTCCGCTCTCATCCTCGCCGCGCATAGCCAGATACCCTCTCTCTCTCTCTCTCTCTCTCTCTCTCTCTCTCTCACCTTACCGCACGTCTTCCTCTTCCTCCTACAAACGCGATCGTTTCTCTTGGCTTATTTTTAGCCATTGCATCAAAGCACAGCTATTTATTAATGGATTTTCCAGTTTCCCCTCTTTTCTCTTTCTACTATCTCATATCTCGCCGTCCCCCATTTCGTCGGCCAACCCTCAGAATCAGATTTCAGATCTGTCGACTCCGTTCATCGGTTTCGACCAGAAGCTCTGCCACATGGGATCCTTTGATGGGCATCTCGTAAGCGCTGCTCTGTTCGTATAATTTGTGAGGGCTGCAGATTGCTTTGGGCACCTGTCTTCGGATCTTCTATGCCGGTTAGTTCGTTATTCCTTCACATTTATTTTGAGTTTTTTATTACGTTTTTTTCTAGATTTTAAACTATTGATATTGTCGGCGTTGAAAAATTTATGTTTATAATGTCATCATGAATCTTAGTTTACTTGCAATTTTATAGAACATTATCATTTTCATATCAATTTCATACTGTTTTCATGTTTAGAGATTAAAGTATATATTGTTTAGGGATCCAAATACCCAATCCCAATTTTAGTCTAAGTTTTATGCTAGAACCTAAATACTAAATGCGATTAAATGGAAACTCTAATACAAACTCTTTAAAGCAATCTCCAAATTTAATCCTGGCCTAAATAGTGCCCAAAATAGTGACCAATGACCCAATAGTAAAGACCGGTCTCATTGAAATAGGTTTGATTCGGATTTAATCATAGAGCAGCTAGGGGTGCCACTTAGATCGAGACTGAATGGTTTCATGCCAACTTTGTAACCCGACTTGGACCGAGATTTTCGGGTCCAACATGGCTAGACCATAGCATGCCATTTAGGCCATTTGAAAATCCCCTTCTGTCACCCCTTTAATATGACTGAATAAATGATAATGTATTTATTATATGAAGAGTGAAATCATATTTTGTGGTTAATTCTATATTTTGCTTAGTGCTGAAATATAATTTCATATTTCAACGAGGAAGATATTGATTTCATGAAATAGCAATTAACTGCACATTTGAAACTGATCCTGCATTAACTAAGTGCTCTCTAGCTATTCCTCATATGAAAGACTGATATGCAATTAACTACACAAATCCTTAAGCTAGATAGTTGGTTTATGAAATAGCAATCAGATGAAAAACTTCCAATGTGAGGATCACAAGTTATCTCAACAGTGTGCTCGATGCAGAAAGATAGGCATTTTTTCTCTCTATTGGAATAATGACAGCCTATGTATTGTTTAAAAAAAAAGCAAAATACATCAGGTACAAAAGGTCTCCATATCCTCTATAAAGAGTAAGAATTCAGCAAAAATTTTGTGGGAGGGATGTACTCTTCCCCCCCCTCCCCCACACTACATCATCAATAGTAAATGATGTAACAAAATCTGTCGTCCTATTGGCGGATCTACGTTCATATGATATTTTGTAAGCTTTAAAGGTACAAAAAATATCAACAATGTCAAAAAAATGCCACGTAGCATCACCTTTAGTAGCCTGCAAATGTCAACATTTTTTACCTAAAATAGTTTTTTAGTTGATTTGGGATACATCTAATGATCATGATAAATGACAAACCTATGATCAGATGATCATATAGTTTTGCAGTGAAGTTAGGTGCTAGACTTTTACCATTCATGTCATAATTAATTGTTTATCAAGAATTTGATAGCTAGGTTATAAATTAACTGGTTCATTATTAACTCAAAAAATTTTCCTTTTGCCTTTTTTTTTTGGGAAATTTAATGTAAATTGACAAAAATGCTGAACTCATTGCCTTCGTATTTTTGCAAAACATTGCTTTTGGTTACACTTGAACGTTCGTTTTGCTAAACAACTAAGTTTCAAAAAACTAATTGTTTTGTTGCCTACAATCATTCTGAAAACTCTGTTGGAAATTTAGATGGACTCCATGCCATCAGACAAAAAGCTAAAGAAGAATAAAAAGGACCAGTTCTGCATTAGCAACCTTGACATACGAAGAACTGAATTCCCATTCCCTCTCTCTGAACCTGGATTGCAGAAGGCAAGCTTGAAACTTAAACTTGCTGCAAGTTCTGAGTCAAAATCTGAAACAACGCTTCATGAAAATGAATCACCAGATCAGATAACTCTGCTTTCAGTTATTTCACCAAAGATTTCGTCCTTGTATCCTGAATCTCTCTCTCCAGGCCATGGCCCCTCCCTGAGCCCCAGACCCAAGCCTCCTCTTCATTCTGAAACCACTCAAACTAAAGCATTAAGCAACAAGAACAAAATGGATACAAGCAATGAAAACATAGGTAACATGGTGAAGAACTCTATCTCAGTAAGCTCAGAAACTACATCAACGTCAACGATTACGCCATCTTGCTCCCAAAGCAACTGCAGCAGCCCCCAAAGGGACAGCATGGACAGCTCTTCCTCCTCCTCAAGTGCTCCCGTTAAGCGGCATACCGGCCATGATAACCGCTGGGACGCAATCCGGACTGCAAGCTGTAGAGACCCACCCCTCGGCCTTGGCCATTTCAAGCTGCTCAAGCGATTGGGTTATGGCGATATTGGCAGCGTTTATCTTGTTGAGCTGAAGGGAACTGGAGCCTACTTTGCTATGAAGGTCATGGACCGGGCTTCGCTTATCAGTAGGAACAAGCTCATCAGAGCTCAAACTGAAAGGGAGATCCTCAGCCTTCTCGATCATCCCTTCCTGCCAACTTTGTATTCTCATTTTGAGACTGACAAGTTCTACTGCTTGGTGATGGAGTATTGCAGTGGTGGGAACCTCCACTCTCTCAGGCAAAAGCAGCCCAACAAGTACTTCAGTGAGAATGCTGCACGGTGATGCCTCCTTACTCTTCTCTTTCTTATACTTTTGTTGATAACATTTATCTGAATTTTGGGACATGCTAAGGGAATAAATATTAAGGGTCAACTTCTCTTAATCTTTCACACTCTTATTAAATACCAAATTAAACAGTGTGAAAGATTATCCTACTAACAAATTAAACACTCAATTCTCAATATTGACAATGGTCACAATTCTGTTATTTTCACTCATCAATCATTGAGATTATGTTATAAAAGAGAACAACAATATGCAAGTAAGGTCAAATTATAAAATGACTATAGTTTCCAGTCACTTTATGTTGTGCAGAATATAAGTTCTAGGAATTTAAATATGTAAATAAGATAATTTTATGCATTATGTATGCAATTATTCCTTATCCCTGTACTTTTTACTGGACAATCTTTGAATTTAAGCAAAGAGAGTTATACATGCAGTGTGGGCAAATTGTGATTCTACACTCCCTTCTGTGCTAATGTAAATACTACGATGAATACATGGAGAAACTCATGTACTTAACCCCATTAAGTTTCAGATTACGGTTTATCGCATAGTTTAAGTGTTTGCTGAAATATTAGATTCGGCAGCTTCATTCTGCTTCGATCAAGACAGATCAGAATTCGAGTTTATGCTGAAACTGGCTGAAACTCACATTTCTTGGGACAAAATTCCATGAAATCTTTGATTTTTACATTAAAATTTGTGAAATTCGTAAGTTACTATACTCTTCAGTATGCATAAGCAATAATTGTTGTTGGATTTTATGTTGCAGTTTCTATGCATCAGAAGTTCTGCTTGCCCTGGAGTACCTGCACATGCTCGGCGTTGTATACAGAGATCTGAAGCCTGAGAACGTCCTCGTCAGAGAAGAAGGACACATCATGCTCTCCGACTTCGACCTCTCCCTCCGCTGCTCCGTCAACCCCACCCTCGTCAAATCCACCTCCGTCCACGGCCCAAGCTCCGGCGACCTCGAAACCATGCTCGACGCCGACAGAGCCGTCCAGGGCTGCATCCAGCCCACTGCCTTCTTCCCCCGAATCCTGCCCAAGAGAAACCGCAAGTCCAAGTCCGACTTCGGCCTCGGCACCGGCGGCGGCGGCGGCGGCTTGCCGGAGCTGATGGCGGAGCCGACGAACGCTCGCTCGATGTCCTTCGTCGGCACGCACGAGTACCTCGCGCCGGAGATCATCCGCGGCGAGGGCCACGGCAGCGCCGTCGACTGGTGGACCTTCGGCATCTTCATCTACGAGCTTGTCTACGGGACGACGCCGTTCAAAGGGTCGGGAAACAGAGCCACGCTCTTCAACGTCGTCGGGCAGCCGCTGCGGTTCCCGGAGGAACCGCCGGTGAGCAGCTGCGCGAGGGACCTGATCCGTGGGCTTCTGGTGAAGGATCCGCAGAAGAGGATAGCTTACAGAAGAGGCGCGACGGAGATAAAGCAGCATCCTTTCTTTGAAGGGGTTAACTGGGCGTTGGTGAGAAGCACGCAGCCGCCGCACGTGCCGGAGCCGGTGGACTTCGGGAAGTTTGGGAGCAGGGATGTGGCGGGGAGGAAGAAGAAGGGTGGGGTTGATATCGGCGCTGGGATCAGCAAACAGAGTCAAAGTTCCCACCTTGATTTTGAGTACTTTTAGGTTGGGTAATTATGCAATTAATTATTTGTTTTTTCTTGGTCCAAACAAAAAATACATTGAATTACTTTGTTTTTATACTAAACAGAGGAAGACTATACACATGATATTAATCATTTTATTTACATATTCAACATTTGATTTCTTATATTTGAGTATGTTGTAAATTACGGATTCAGTTTCATTAATTTTTAAATTATTATTTTTTATATTCCTTTATTTGAAGGAATGTTTTATATATTTTAAATTATCATTATTCGTTCTATTTTTATTTTTTTAAAAAATTAATAAAAATTTAAAATTTAATTTATCTCATCACACATTTTTTAGCTCTAAAAATTTAAAACTACGAAATATAAATATTTTAAAGTTATATTTTAATAAGTCAAAATTAATGATTAAAAATAATTTTATATTATAATAATAAAAATTAATAGTAATTATATTTTATTTGAGAACAAACGATAATGATTTTACTCAAATTGAATTTTTTAGAAAATTGACATTAATTTACAATTCCCTTCTGCTTGGACACAATTTACACTTATTTTATTTATTTATTTTTAAACATATAACTTTTTTATTTTACTTAAAAATTATTAAACTGTGATTCAAATTTAAAACAACTAATACTAGGTAAGCTCACTCTTCACTTACCTAAGTGAGCATCACAATTAATCAATTAATTTGAATAAATAAAAATTTATAATATGAAACTTTGGTTTTTTTTATTTTTTACTTTTTAAAAAATCTCACACAGACGGGAGAATCTTATTCATCCAGTCCCCAACTGATAAATAAGAATCCTAATTATAAACTAAAATACATGAATAAAATAAAGAGTACTAACTCTCTTATATAGTTTAAGCAATGAATGGAAAACAAGGAGTACTACTCCCTTACAAAAAGAAAAGAAGAAGGAGAAGTATCCAGAAAGAAAAATAAAAAAAAAATAAAGAGCTCCACCACTAAAGATATCTCATAATAAACATGATCAGAGCATGTAAAAAAAAACAAATTGCAGGAAAACCCAGGCTGATCAATCAAAGATAAATAAAGACAAAGAACTCCCTTAGAACGAGAAAGACTGAACAATGTAGACTTCAGAAAACAAAAGTCCAAACACTGCCAATCAAGTTCCATTCCAGCTCCATAGAACAGAATCACACCAGAGCAACAAGCAAAAATAAAAAGAAGCCAACAGTGAAGTGAAAACCCGCAAAAATATAACAAACTGCAGCAATCGGTAAAACTGTTACAGCAGCAGCAGCAAAGTTAAAGGCTGCTGTGCAAGTTCAGCCCTGCAGCAAGCCAAACAGAAACAACCTGCAAAAGAAGAACATATGCAATCTGGAAACAAACAGCAGAACAAAGCAAAAATAGCAAACAAAGGTCTCTAAAATTGCAACCTGCAGAAAAAATAACCTGCAAAAGAGCAATGAAAAGAAACCCAAAAACAAATACTGAACAATAAACTAAAACAGTTGTCAGCAAATTATAAATAAACAAAAATAAGAGAAAAATCAGTAACCTCCACTGAGCAACCATATTAACAATTCTGGTCAGCCTCAGGAGAAAAAAAAATTTTGCAGTCTAGGAAAACAACCTACACTAAAAGAAGCTTAAGCAAACACATCAGCCTGTAACATAGCACCTTACAGCTGCAATCTGCAGCCAAAAAATGAAATAGCAATCTGAAATAAAGTGTTATAGCATCTAAAAGTCTGCAAAAGCCTTCTTTCAACAAGAAATGCTACAACATTGCAGCAACAGTTAAAGAAGAAAACACAAGCAGCAACAAAACAAAACAAAATAAATGAAATAAAGAACAAAAAAGGACCAACAACAGCTACAAAAGAAATAAAAGGAAAAACAAAAACAAAGAACAAAAAGGTGAGAGAGTTAAAACGTTCTAATATAATTCTTTCCATCCTTATCAACTTTGATTAATTTCCGAGCTGCCTCAGGAGAGCTGTAATAAGTAGCTTTGTAAACATCAGGATGAACCCCTTTGAAATATTTATTCTTTATAAAATCAGACCAAAGAGATTTGCCTTCTCTATATTTCCACAAAGCTTGCAATCGAAAGCAGTTTGGGTGTCATAAAAATTTCTGAAACCCAAACCTCCTTCCAAAACAGGATAACAGATATCCTTCCATTTAGCCCAATGAATACACCTTTTAGCATTAGTATTAGACCAACGGAATTTGGAAAATAGGTTTTCCAGAGAATTAATAACAGCTTTAGTAGGAGTAATAGCCTAAAAAATGTAAGGAGAATAGCACAAAGAACATAATTTATAAGAATGAGCTTAGCACCTTTAGATAGAAGTTTGTTTTCCCAACTACCAATATAAGATCTAACCTTCACAAAAATAGAGTCAAATAAACTATTCTTCATATTACCAATATTAATAGAACAACCTAAATAATTAAAAGGGAAAGAGATGTGATTAAACTGTGTAATATTCTGCCACCTGCTGATAAGATGGTTAGAAGCATTCTTAGAACAAATAAAACCACTCTTACCTTTGTTAATTTTCTGTCCAGAGCACCTTTGATAACAATTTAAAAAAATCAAAAACACTATTAATAACATTCCTACTACCATTACAGAAAATAATGTAGTCATCAGCATAAGCAAGGTGAGAAATAATCATATCACAATGAGTAAAATATCTAAAACTAGACTTATTATTCATGTGCTGATTTAAACCTCTAGATAAAAATTCAGATGCCAAAACAAAAAGAATGGAAGAGATAGGATCACCTTGCCTTAAACCTCTGAAGGAATTGAAATATCCAGTATTCCTTCTATTAATCAAAATAGAAAACCACACGTTGGAAATGAGATTGTTGATGAGGTTGCAGAAATTACCAGAGAAGCCAAATTTACCCAGCTTCTTAAGAATAAAACTCCATTTCAATCTATCATAGGCCTTTTCCATGTCTAACTTGAGAGCAATATTTCTACCTCTGACATCGGAGTTAATCGTATGGAAAACTTCTTGAGCCAGAAGGATATTATCAACCATGCCTCTGCCAGGAACAATCCCAATTTGATTAGGGGATATAATTTTGGGAAGTAAATAACTTAACTTTTTCACCAAAATTTTAGATAAAAACTTCATCTTCATATTGCACAGACTAATAGGCCGAAAGTCCTTCCAACTATTTACCTCATTAGATTTCGGGATTAAAACAATCAGCGTACTAGTATAGGCCTTATGAAGCTGATAACCAGAGAAAAACCCCCTAGCAGCTTTCAATAAATCATCTTTCACAATGTCCCCAAAACAATGGAAAAAACCAGAATTGAAACCATCTGGACCTGGCGCTGAATCTTTATGAATAGAGAAAATAGCTTCCTTCACTTCATCCAGGTTAGGCATAACAGTTAAAACCTTATTATCATGATCCATAATGAGGTTAGGAATAGACTGGAAGTCTGTGTCTGAGAAATGACAGCCTTCTAATTTCAAAAGATTGCTGTAAAAAGTAGTACCAGACTTTTCAAAATCGTCATGAGAACTAATCCAACTCCCATCTTCAATCCTCAATTTCTCAATGTTAAGTTTCTTTCTTTTTTTCTTAACAGCATTATGAAAAAACTTGTATTGGAATCACCTTCTTTCCACCATTTAACTGCAGCTTTTTGCCTCTAGAAAATCTCTTCACAGTTATACCAGAATTGGAGTTTGGCTTTAGCTTCATTCCACTTGCTTCTAATCTCCTTATCATGAGTTTCATTGAACTTATTCTCCAGGATTCTGATCTCCTCTTTCTGTTTTTTGATATTCTCAAAGATGTTACCAAATTTGTTTTTATTCCAGGTGGAAAGAGCAAATTTCAACCTTAGCTTTAGATGCAAAGACATAAGAGGGCAAGTGCTGTTAATTGGTTGATCCCAGGAGTTTCTAACCACCTCCAAAAAATCTTTATGCTTGCACCACATATTCTGAAATCTGAAATTGGGTCTGCTTTTAAAATCTGTACTCTTAATCTCAATCAAGATTGGGGCATGGTCAGAGCAAATTCTATTCAAATGGCTGATAACAGTATCTTTAAATTGAGAAATCCAAACATTGTTGATAAATTCCCTATCAATTCTTTCACTGAGTCTTGAATTGGACCAAGTATAAGGGTTACCACAATAACCAGCATCCTCCAAACCAGCTTTTAAAATAGCATTATTAAAATCATTCATGGCATGAAAATTGGGTAAATTTCCACCAATCCTCTCCTCCACCTTAGAAACAATATTAAAATCTCCAACCACTAACCAAGGAAGATTGTGGTCATCGAAGTTCTTAAGATCATCCCAAAGATCATTTCTTTGAAATTTATAACAAGCAGCATGAATGAAGGTAAGATAAAATGTTTGATTGTGCTGGTTAACCTTTAAGAATAAAGCTTGTTTACTATCTAACAACACTTCACAAGTCCAAACTTGATTCCAAAAAATCCAGAAAGAATTACTATTTGGAACCAAAAAATTATCAAACCCCAGCCTTCTACTAACAAGATGGATATTAGATTTCTGGGTCTTAGGTTCAGTAAGAGTACATAAACTAATCTGATGGCTGCTGATATAATCTTTTAGAATACCAATAGAAGCATTATAACCAAACCCACGGATATTCCAGAACAACAACTTAAAATTCATGATGAATGCTAATCAAAGACAAAGGAAAACAATTATTCTGAATATAATTCAGCCATAATGGCTCTCTGTCCATCCTTGTTCTGAATCTCTTCATCATTTTCTGAAGAGTAATTATGGCTACAATCTTTTCTGTTGTAATTCCTTTTATATTTTAAATGCTTAGTCTCATCCTCCATCAGATTTTCATCCAAATTGTCTGAATCAAGAGCTGAAAAACTATTGAAACATTCCAGTGATCCATTACTAAGGGAATCCTCTTTGTTGATTAAACTATCAACCTCTCTTTCCTCTTCTCTTGTATTAGGAATTAAATTTAGGGGTTTATCCATGATCACATTACTGACTTACTGTTGCTCCAGATTCTGCATTTCACCTTCCATTTTCTGTTGAACCAGATTCAACCCCCAGTCATTCTGAATTGATTTATCTCCAGAGAAAACATCTGTATCAGGTGATTTATTCTTTTTAACCCAGGTTTTCTTTTTCTTAATCAAATGAAAACCTTCATCATCCAAATCGGAATGTATTTTATAAACAACATCTCTGTCTTTAAAGGAAATTTTTTGGGTTTGAAAACCTTTATCCTTTTCCTCAGCCATACCAGAATTCTTCTCTTTTCTCAGAAGAGGATTTTTTAAAAAACAACTTTCAACATTATGTCCAAGTTTAAAATAATGGTTACAATAGATATGAAAAAGTTTAAAAAACTTTGGCCTATTTAGTAGTTATTAGATATGAAAAAGTTTCTGTTCGATGAACAATCACTAGATATTATGTATGCTCGGGCCTATCTAGATTGCACATATGATGCTCAATGATTGAAAGCCGAACAAAGCTTTATTCAAATTCAAAAAAAATTCATATTTAAAGTATTAAATTATTCAAATTAGTTAAAAAAATTAAAGTGTTATGCGATAGAAAAATCCCATCCAAAATTAAGGATAAATTTTATAAAACTGTAGTAAGACCAGCGATGATATATGATGCTGAATGTTGGCCAGCAAAGAAGAAACATACAAATAAAATAAATAATGCAGAAATGAGGATGTTAAGGTGGATGTGTGGATATACACGAAAGGATAGAATGAGAAATGAGTATATCCGAAAGAAAGTTGGTGTTGCACCAATTGAGGATAAACTTAGAGAAAGTCGGCTTCGATGGTTTGGACATCTAAATCGTAGGCCAATTGAAGCTCCAGATAGAAAAATTGAGTTACTGGATTTTGCCCATGTACAAAGAGGAAGAGGAAGACCAAAGAAGACATGGCAAGAAACTATAAGGAGTGATCTTAGTTACTTAAATTTAGATAAGAATCTGATAACTGATAGAGCGTAATAGAAACAAAGGATTCATGTAGCCGACCCCACCTAGTGGAATTAAGGCTTGGTTGTTGTTGTTGTTGTTATATTTTTTATCTTGAAAGATCAGCAAAAAAGACAAAATTCTAAAGGAGGGATTAAAACAATAATACTTTGCAACTTTGGGACTAAAATTTAGATTTTTTAAAAGTTAGTACCAACTTGCAATGCCTTCCCCACCTGAGGGGCCCAGATGCAATTTACCCAAATTTTATTTTAAAAGTATTGGATCTGTATGGGAAGGCTGATGAAAACTCAGGGACCAAAGTTAATATATGCCATTTCTTATTAATGGGTATTGATTGATAATTTAGGGCACGGATAAGGGTCGGCTAGTTGGTCGGCGATTCCTCTATTCGATCGCTCGAGAATTTCCTCGGCGGGCTTTCATGGCGAATCCCTATCGTGGCTCCGGACCCCTACGATCAAGGTTTTCACCCCCTTTCCTCTCCCTTCTATCTTTGACGCTAGATCGGCAGTCCTCGAGTGAAAATCATCACTTCTTGTGGCATTGATAACAGGGAAGGGCTCACGCCAAGGCCAGCAGTGGGTTCCGATGAGATTCAGTTGCGGATCGACCCTATGCATGCGGATTTGGATGAGCAGATCACCGGGCTTCACGGCAAGATCAAACAGCTTAAGGGCGTGAGTTTGGAATCTTTTATTCCCCTAATTGGACGTTAATTTTTATTCTTTTTCACTGACTACTTACAGTTTGTTTGGGCTGATTGCACAATTTGTGTTTCTAGTATTTTTTATTTTTTTGGAGATACATTTACGTACGTGTATTGTTGAAAGCAAAATATGCACAATCCAGTAAACAAGTTGCACATCAACATTTAACAGAGCATATTCTGACGGATAACCTTTTTATGTAAGGAAATAATCGTCCGTTGTTATTGTATATGTCATTATCTATTTTGTATATTCGTTTATGGCAATTAATTAAATATTGATATCTTAATTTCTATATTTAGATTTTTAAATTAAGATATGATTGAATATACCGAGGCAATGAATTTGATTTATTGAAATTGTACTCTAATTCATTACTTTTTTTTTTGAAAGTATGTAACGACTGAATTACAGCATCCATCTGTTTAAAAGATGTACTTGAGTATTATTCCAAAATCGCAAGATGTTGTATACGATCTATTATATAATATTTAAACTAATCTTTTACAGATAAATACAAAATATTGTTATTGGAAAGTGTACATGACCGAATAAAATTATTTTGTTGTGAAATTGTACTCGAATGAGTATAATGTCTTTGTTTTTTAAATTTTTACACGGATTTAAACTAATCTTTTGCGGATGAATACAAAGTACTTGTTGTTGGAAAGTGAACTTGACTGAGTACTGTTATTTTGATGTGACATTATATGTGAATGAGTACAATGTCTTTGTTATTTAAAATTGTACTCGAGTTAATAGAGATACAAAATAGAGTTTGTTACAGCATTCTATACCCCTATCCTAAATAAGTTAGTGACGTTTATATTAGTTTAAATTTTATGCATATCTAACATTACACGTGTCCATGCTGTTTTTACTGAAAAATCCATGTGTCTCCACCATGTTTAGGTTGTTCATATAGGGCCTTCTATATTACACGTACCTAAGTATTTGCCATATGGTTGATGATGAATTTAAATAAGGATATAAAAAGGACCTTGGAGTTATTTATCTAGGATGCCTTTTTGTAACCATAATTCTATGTTATGGGATGCACAGAATGAAATATAATTCATCAGTCTGCAGATGAGATTTGTATTTCTTTTTTGTAATTGAAACAATGATGTTCCATTATTGAAAGAACTTGTTTTGCTTGTCCGCTACCAAAAGTACTTGAGGCAGTTAAGCATCATTAGGTTTGGGAATACTGTATATTTAGCTTAGTTTTGAGTTTAATGGGAAAAGGTTTTGGTTAACAATGTCATTAAAATTGTTAAATCTTAAATGTTTTTTGTTTGTCATTGAGACTAAGTTCGGATTCAATATGTTTCTGTAGCCTTTCATATTTTTGGTTTGGGCCATGTAGAGTGTTGGTATTGAATATGAAAATCTAGATTGAAAGTGCTATATCAAAATTTTGAATATGATCTCAAATTTCATTATTTTATTATTTGGGAATTCTTAGATTAGATTTGGATTAAGAATGGGGTTATGGGGTTTAAATCCCATCAAAGAATGCTTTAGTCTACAAAGTTTTAATCTAAACTAAAAAGATGGGAATTTAGTAACCTCTACTTCCTATTTGGGTTGGCTAGTAGGTTGAGAAGTTAGGTTCCAATTACTTCAATTTGGATTGACTAATGTGCCTCTTGGGCTTACTCGTGTTGGCTTACTTGACTGACCAGCCCATTTATAATGGGTTATAAACCCATTTAAAGATAATTTTAAACTATTTGTCAAGAACAATGATATCTAGTTACAACTAAACTCTAAATTTCTCATGATCAAGTTAACAGGTGTTTAACTGAATATACTAAGTTTCACTAAAAACTGACAATTTAAGCTGTGGTTCTTTTGGGTGTTTTTGTTTGCAAACCTTAATTTTAATAAGGTTTAGGTTAAACTTGGATGAGGTTTTTTTTTTTTTGAGAATTATATATGATGTGAAATAAAGTTAGTTATTATATTGAGATGTGCGAGGGATGTGATATAAGTTAATAATTATTTTGTTATATGTGTACGATATGAAATAAAGTTAATTTTTATTTTAAAATACGTGTTTGATGTGAAATATAGTTAATGTTGAAATTTGTGTATGATATGCCATATTAGGTAAAAATTAACAAGGTTAATTTTAAATTGGTAAACAAATACAAGTGCTTAAAATTTGTCGAGAATGAAATTAGAAAATTGGAGTCTGTGGAAATCAAACAAGAGAATCAAGAATTTATGACATGCCAAGCACAATTGGCCTTGATCCTCTCCTTTACACACTTATAATTGGAAGAGATTTCCAAGCAACATACTGCCCACTTCTTCGCAAATGACCTCTCTCTTGCAAGTCCCTTCTCTGATTTTCCAAAAAATGAAAGTGGTGGTATTTTTTTTGCTAAGAGGCTTTTGGAGCAATCGATAGAGATAGTTGAAGCCAATTCTAATGTTCATTCAACTTGGAGCCAAGCTGCACCTCCTTTATTCCTAAGATTTCACTGCCTCATAAGTTTACTCTCTGCTTCTTTTAATTATTTGTTTCAGATGGGCTTTCTTTATGGGCCATTTTTAAGTCGACATGTAAATGCTTTAAGGTTTATTTTCACTCAGGTCAGCTTAATTACAATGTACATCTTGGTAGACTTACCTATTTACCCATAAGTAGTTAATTTGGGTAGTCCAAGTTGGGTTGATAGGTTGGAACTCTTATATCTCTTCATTTTCTTTTCACTTGTTCATAAAATATAGACGTCATCTACTTCATGATTGTATGATGCCAAATGATCCTTCAATGGATATCAATTTTAGACCAAAATGAAAATAATCTATTTATACTGGTGATATATTAATAATTAATGAGCATGAGAGCTTTCTTGAAGCAACTTGAAATATTTGTTTATGTTGTCTGCCCAGCCTCGATTGAGTCGAGTTTTTGTTTCTTGAAAAAATAGTATTCGCATTTGGTGAGTTATGTTGCGTAGGTGATGGCTCTAATTTAAATAAAATTAATTGATATCACAAGGACTATCTTCAAAGAGATTAGAGAACCGAAAATGGTCATCTTGCTATTTCATTAATTGAATGTTCGTCACCTTTTGAACTGATGAGGCATATCATTTGCCAAGCTTTATGATTTGTTGGAATCCTATGCAATGCTGAAAGTGGCAGTTCTTTTAATGGCTTTATATCTACGAGAAACTATCAGGAATTATAATTGGAGAGGAATATATCCAAATCAATATTGTTTTCTAGGTAGTTGTTTGTGGTTATTGGTATTAAGTTTCTATTCGTTAATGTACTTTTCTTTTCCATTTCCATTCCAGAGTTCCTATGTGTTTCCACGCCCTTTTTTGAGCTACTGCTTGCTTATCTTGGATTTGCCATGGCCACATTAAGATATGATAATCTATGAGTTGTGATGTTGCTTATTCTTGATTTTCTTTTCTTTGACTTTGGTCTATTGTGATAGAATTTTTTTTTTTTTTTACTCCTGGATACCACAATTTCTCCCATTCCATTTGAAAATTGTGATGGTAATATGGTTTGAGCTTAAGACCTTGGTACCCAGACAAGCTTCTTCCCTACTAGGCTAGGAAAACACATCTATTGTGATAGAACTGATCGTGGAGTTGTGATATTTCGTCTTTAGATTTGTTAAGTTTGCACCATGCCAAAATTATGAATATTGATCCTTAGCTTTTGTATTGCATAGGACAATCAGCTTCTAGGGTTTTATGGTGCAATAGTTTCTTGATAAGAAATTTCTTTTTCTATGGGGGTTACCTTCACCATGGTAAGTCAGCTTGGCTAGAAATTTGTGCTTCTACGCTTTAAAGGTTATTCTAGTTGTGGGGGATTGAACCAATATTATAGAAATTTTTTGATGTTTTGTCTGCTTGGTTGGCTTGCTATTGATTGTGTGAAACATATTCTACTATTATTATAAAAAAAAGAAACATATTCTACTTTCTTCCTTGGGTATATTGCACCAGAGCCCATGAGGTTGGAGGGTCATTGGCTCATTGCAAATTGGTCCAATTATCAAAATCCTTCAATTTTGTTCCCTCGGGTTATTTTGCATCGTTTTAGGATTCCAAAGCTGATGACACTGATAAAAGACACTGTATATAACTTCTTTCTCCTTCAAATATTTTGATATATTGCAAAAAGGTTGGTGGTGGAAAGAATGAAGTCATAGGAGCATTTTGGTCATTTAAAATTGCTTTTCAAAAATATCCCAATAAAATAAATGTTTTTCGTTCAAAAATACTAAGCAAGAAGGCGCGAACCATCCTCATAGATTTAGTGACAGTGTTAAAATCAATTTAAGGGACCTAAATAATTGATTTTTAAAATTTGGACCAATTTGCAATGACTATCCAACCATTGGTGCTATTTACCCTTCTTTCTTTCATCGGTTGACTAATTTTGCCTGTATTTGGCAAATGCAGGTTGCACTAGAGATAGAGTCAGAAGCAAAGTTCCAGAATGACTTCATAGGCCAATTGGTAACCCTTCAGTTTTTTAGTGGTTCCACAATTCCCTTTTGTTTCAAAAGATTGATTCTGCATTGGTTCAAGTGTTCTTCATCAGTTTTATGGTTGATATGTCCGCTCTCGACTGTCCTCCACTATGCCTGATTATAAACCAGAACACGAACTCAATCTTACATAGTGAGATCTTGAAAATACAGGATCGAAAATAATTTTGCATTTTGTACTGTGCTATATACTCGACTATCATATAATGTACATGCATATGTAAGTTGTAGATACTCTCTGACTTTTAAATATATTCTTAGTGAGCTACCTTGTTTTCACTTGAGTGATAGGTTGATCATTTTCATTGATCTGACAGCTATCAGAAATGAGCTTTTTATGATAAATTTTGTTTAAGTTATGTTTAGTTGTATTTGGTGATGCCGATAAAGCCTAAACTAATCTCTCTCTCTCTCTTTTCATTAATGAAATGCAGCAAATGACACTGATAAAAGTTCAGGCTGGCGTCAAGAACAACATAAGAAGAATGGATAAAAAGATTTTCAGGCAGGGCTCCAACCATGTTTTTCATGTTATCCTATTTGCCTTATTATGCTTCCTTGTCGTCTATCTCTTGTCAAAATTCTCCAGAAGATGAATTAAAAGTTTTTTGGCTCATCTAAAATCTCGCTTCATTCACCGCTTCAGTTGAACCAGGTGCACTGAACTTTTAAACCTTAACTCAGTTTGTGGTATTAAATTGAAGCATTTTTTTCTGAAGCTTGTAATTAGAGTGTGCCAATTGTTGTTCTTTTATATGTAAAGAAGCCTTGGATCTATAAGGGAATTATTTTGGTTTTTAAAGCTGCCTGGTCATCTTATTAATACCGAAATTTGTCACCTGGTTCATGGGTTATTACCGCCTTTTTCATGTGATTTTATGTTCCAAAAATATGTTTTTGAATATGGAAGGGTGGCTTGAAATCAATGAATAATGAAAAAAGTGTCGAAAGTTAGAGGATTTACATATGTCAGCTTTAATTTGGATGAATATCTTTAGAAATTAAATGAGCAATAAGAACACCAGATTTTGTTCCATTCATATTTCAACCATATTTAACAAAATAAATCTAACTCTAAACATCAATTTCTTCAATATCTTGTTCTTGAGGCAATTAAATATATAGGTACTTAGCTTATGACGAGATGAGGAAATTTAACTTCCAATGATCAAGCTATGCAATCATGTCCACTATCAAAGAATTTGTCTATTATTAGTTCAATAATAAATAAGTTTTTTTTTTTAATTTTTTTATTATTAATATTTTTTATAATTATTATTATACACTTTTCTCTCTTCCTCTGTTTTCTCCCTGGTGCAAGTACCATGCCAGCGCAGCAGAAGGCGGGTGTAGACCTCGTGTTCTGTGAGGCCGCATGAGAGCTGCGCTGGTTGCGTCAGGCGAGCGCGAGGCCGTGCCGCATGGATGCGAGCCCTGCGGCGTTGGCGTGCGCGAGCTCGCCTGGTGCGCGTGAGCACTACGTCTGTGCGGGGGCTGCGCGGTCGTAGTGCTCGTGCCAACAGGCTTCCCGCTTTCGTCAGCGCTGCCAAGTAGAAAGCAAAGGGATATAATATTACTTATAAAAAAGTTAATCATAAAAAATTAAATCAGATTTATTTGATAATTATATTAAAATTTAAAAATTTAAATATTATAATTTTAAAATGTAGATTTGTATGTTATTATGTTCTAAATTCAAAGAACTAGGAAACTGGCTGAAAGGTAAGAAACTGGCTGAAAGGTGATTCGAGGTCTATCACAGAGCCAACATCATTACTGTTATTTCAAATCTTCCCATTGTGAGGTTGGTATAATTCATGTTCATAATTTTATTATTCTATTCCATTTCTTTGAGTAATGCTATTTATGTCGATAAATAATTTTAAATTTTAAATTTAATTAAGATTTTTATATAGTAATGATATCATGTAGGTAAAAAATTTATTTTTATCTATGTGATACTGTTGCTATATAAGTGTTATATAGGAATTATATTTGAATTCAAAAATTGAGATCACTTATAAGAATTACAAAATATTTTTCTAAAATAATTATATTTCTGTACTTTTAAAACTAATTTGGCCTCTTTATGGCACGAGTCTCAATTCAATTAAATTTTTTTAAATTATTTTATTAATTTTTTATATTTATTTTTTATCTTACATGTAATTTAATAGTAAAAAAAAAATTATTTTTCTTTTTATATAAATTTTAACATTAAAAAATAATTTTATTCAATATATTTTAATAAAATAATTAATTTTATTTAACATTCAAAATAATTCATAGTATATTTTGCATATTGCTATTTAAATAATTTGCTCTCTCTCTCTCTTGCCTCAAAATAACTAAAATCATCAAAAAGGCAATCTTTATGCTGCCAATCAAGCTCTATGATTAGCTTCTCTAGTTTTCACGTTAAATCTCTTGTGAACTACTATTTGATTTTCATTTAGTTTCATTCCTCTAATTTCAATTGACAATTCTTTTTTTCAATAATCATTATATATATATATATATGGATACCACATAAATTTAAAACAACTAAATCACAACCAAATAAATCGGAGAGAGAGAAAATCTAAAGGAAAAAAAAAATCGGATAAATTAAGAAAATTGGTCAAAAAAAGAAGAAGAAAAAGATAATTTTTATATGGAACACATCTACCTGTCTTCTAAAAGAAAACTATGATGCCAATACCTAGTGATTTAAATCCATTAAGAAGAAAATGTAAAAGATTTTGGAGACTTTAGGTTGAAGCCAAAAGAAAGTGATTACAAGTCCTAGATCTTCCCAAAAGCCTTACTCCTTGCTGATTAAATCGCTCTTGCAGTCCTGATTAGCCACCTGGTAAATTTGTCAAAATAGATAATCAAAGAAGTCAATTGATTGGACGACAGTCGAGCCAAATCGAACTCAAGCTCACCAGGCCAAGTCTTCCACTTGGACAAGATTTGGTCGAGTCGTGTGTTGGGTCACCGAGACTAATGGGGCCAGCCACCTATGAGCATAGGATGACCTTACGCAAGTGATATTGGTTGCCTTTCACAAAATATTATGACTATTAAGCTTCGGCATAATATCAACCTTCTCCTTAGAAATTCATTTAGAGTTTAGCCTTCGCCATTTAGTCACTGTTCTATCTCTAACTAATTTCTGCGACGAAATGGCCTCATGGCTCTTGCCCAAAGAAGGATAGGTCCCTATCCTAACAAACTGTCAAAGAACGTGCCTATTTGGCATTTGGTCACCATAATACCTCTCTCAATGTTCCCCTTGTATCCAAAAGAGAATATGTTTACCAGTTTGAGTTGCTCTTTCAAAGGAAGAGGGAACTGCAACCCTATTCCAGAAGCAAAAGCTCTACCTTTTTTTCTTGCGTGTACTTCGTTGGAAATCCTACAATCGCTTTCAATAGACTCATCTGTTGTTATAGTAGATATTTTTTGGTTTGGCGTGAAGTGGACGTTGGCAATTTCTTTGAACCACCTTAAATCGACGCATCTAATTCTTTTGTTTTTCAGTTTTTCCTTTCCTTCTCTCTTTGCTACAGGGATAATGGTGTGACTTAAATCATGCTTGAATTGAACCTATTTCTTATTATTTTTTTTGAAACTTTTCACATTCAGCTTCCATTTGATAACATTTACTATACTAACAACAATTGAAGAAGATCATTCATTAAAAAGACGATGAAACGTCAAAAAAAGGGTTAGAGAATATTAGTCTTGCACTCAGGGATCTGTTAATAATCATTTCAGTAGGTTTTTTTTATTGTTAGTGGGTTCTAGTTAACATCATAATTGCAGTTGGCACATATTGGGTACATCTGAGATTTATTTACTGTGTTGATACGCATGCTGATTTTATCATCGACACGGTCAATCTATTTTTGGGATGAATGTTGGTCTGTTGAGCTAGGGCATTGAACGAAATGTGAGGCGTGTTCGACTCTCGTGATTTGAATCGGAAGCCTGACCGATCGCTGTGATTGACTGGTTTTGTCTAATCATCGACGTTACATGTAAGCTGTAGATCTCTTGACAATCGCTTAACATAACAAATTAAAAAAAACACCAACTCGATGATGCGAAACTCAAACTTAAACTCCAAACAAACTGAGCCTAACACTGTGGGAGATTTGGTGGTTTCACCTAATTCCTCTCCCTCACACCTGAAAAGCTAAACCCCAAACAACTGAAGCAAATCAGCAGCTCCATCTAAATTAGATGCCTCTCAAGGCTGCAGAGTAGGTGGGCTGCTCCTCCCCCATGGTGGCTCTCTTTGTAAGCCCCTTCAGATGCTGACACGTGTTTGAATCGACCATCAGGATTTCCCAATTTCCTCTCATATTCTGCATCGTTCTTTCATCCATTATTTTAATGCACAAAATAGGTCACGCAAGTCTTCCCCTCGCCGGTCATGGGGAAGACGCACGCAGCATGATTCGTTGCAGTTTGTTGCCAACTCCTCTAATACCAGAAGCATGTTCTTTTTCTTGCTCTATGATGTGCACTAATAAGTCATTACAATAAAAATAAAAATAAAAATTGAACTGATTAATTAATCGGTTCAGTTCACCGTCTGGTAATTTGAGTTTCGGTTTAATTTCATGCTCGTTGAAACTTGAAATTGAACCGAGTGATTGACCGACACTGCATTAACATCATATATTTGGGTTTGTTGGCGGAGATATTTGAGATATTTTGTGCAGAACACCTAAATTTGTATAAACTTAGAGAAGATCAGTTTAGATGGTTTGGATTTTGCCCGTGTACAAAGAGAAAGAGAAAGACCAAAAAAAAACATGACAAAAAACTACAAGGAGTGATCTATTGATAGAGCGTAATTGAAACAAAAGATTCATGCAGCCGACCCCACTTAGTGGAATTAAAACTTGGTTGTTGTTGTTGTTGTTGTTGTTGTCTCACGTAAATTTGTATGTTTTGAGTTTTGTTTCGAGCAATTCCAAGATTTTTGGTATAATTTTATAGCTTTTGGGATGCAAAAGTTTGGTCAAAGAAGAATCGTTTTTGACTTTTTTTAGTTTGTAATCGTATGCAGTCCGGTTGGTTTTCTCGATATGAAATCAAAAACTATTGTTTTGTTGGTTCGATTCTGTTAACCAGATTAACCAGACCCTCTGGTTGTACACCTATAATGTAGACCTAAAAATAAACTTAAGCTCAATATCAAAAAAAAAAAAAAAAAAAAAAAACTTAAGCTAAAGGTCATAATAATTAGGTCTTTTAGGTTTAGGCTCATATGTAATTAGGCCTTTCTAATTTTTATATTACAAGTATGTCTTTTAGTTTTAGGTGATCTGTAAATAAGTTCTTTGATATTAGTAAAAGGACTTAATAGAGAATATTTTTCTAACTAATAGACTAATTTGATTAATTTAATTATTAAATTAATATTTTAGATAAACATAAAATTTAAATTTATTTATTAATTAGAAAAAATATCTTCTATTAAATATTTTAATTAATATCAAATCACTTATTTACACCTTATTTCAAATTAAGGGATTTACGTCGTTAATTTAGAAATTAATGTAAAAGGCTAAAGCCTATTTGAGTGGCGAGATCGCAATTTAATAATTTTAAAAATAATTGTGTTACGAAAGAAAGTTAAACTCGAAAGCTAATTTGAAAATCATTCTGATATTCTACTTAGGGTAAATTGCATTTGGACTTTAGAAGGGCATTGTAAATTAATATTAATTTTTTAAAAATTTTAATTTAAGTGTTTGAGATTGCAAAAATTATTATTTTTGGTTCAATGCATAATTATTAGTTATTTATTAGTATATTAAAAGATTATTTTTATTTATTAACTTTAAATTTTTTTAAAATATAATTTTAAAATATTAAATTATTATTTATTTTTATTTTAAATTTCAGTATTGAGAAAGCAAAAGTTGAGAGAAATTAATTTAAATTTTTGTCAAATTTTTTAAAAAAATGCGAATAGATAAGTGTAATCATTCTTCAAAATATATAAATAGTTTAAGCTATTAAAAATAATAAAATTTTATATTTTTACTTAAAAAATTAGTAAAATTAGTAAGATTTTAAAGGAAAATCAAAATTATTTACAATCTTAAGGATCTAAATCTAAATTTTTAAAAAATTGAGATTAATTTGTAGTATTCTTCAAACTTAAGAGGCTGGATGCAATTTACCCTTTTAATAAATATAATAAATTGTTAAAAGTCTTACCGTATTAAGTATATTAAACTTCTAAATATTAATATCCATATTTTTATCATTTCTTATTATTTTGTGTCATCTTTTTTTGGTAATTCGATCTAAAAAACTACCGAGTTCTAATTTCAACCAAAACTCGATAGTTTTGACAATTTGGCTAAGTTTTAGTTGAAACTGCTGAAACTCATTTTTCTCAAAAATAATATTCAATAATTATTATTAATAAATATAATTTAAACTTATAAAATTTAAATAATTTATAAAAAAAATTGAAATTATTGATACTGAAATTATCAAAATTGTTAAAACTGTTAAAACTAATATTTTTATCCTGTGATCGAAACTAAAACTGAAACCGAGTTTTAAAATTTTGGTTTGAGCAATTTATTGTCAATTTGAACTCAAAATTTTTGACTCAAATTAAAAATAATTTTGAGTCGTGCAAAATTGACTAAAAACTGTTCTTATCTAAAGCCGGCTTGAAATCTATTTTGAGCTAACATGAAATGAGTATATTTATAATTTTAAAAAATATTATATTATAAAAGCAGTATTTAAGTAATTTTAAACTAATTAACGAAATAATTTTTTTTTGATTAATTACTTCCGGGTTCCTGATGCTGTGCTGCACTTACATGTAGGTCCAAACACATTTTAGTTTTATTCGCCTTTATAAAGATGTAAAAGTGCCTCTTCCACTTTCTTTATCGTTGAAACTGTTATGCTCCATTCTTATAATTCGCCAATCTTGTTCCACCAATGCATGATCACTTGCAGGCATCGATCGCCTCGATTGCCTTAGTGGTGGCAGTAGACATTCAATCTTTACTGCCTTGCGACAAGAAATTCATATTGTTTGCTATAAGAAGAGGAACGTTGTCCTCCTAAATATGGCAATACTGTCTACTTTATCTAAACAGTCGGAAATGCCGAGATTCTTGTACGTTTTGGCCATCCCATAATATTTTATGATTTTTGCTCCCGAAAAGACAACTCGATATCTAAAAATTATAATCTTATATATGTGGGACAAGAACACTTTTATTGTTTCTGATATTTAATTATTTATCTCGAGAAGATGGAATCCTTCACTTACGAGCTTCCCACTAGTTGCCTTATATATCAACGATTCCATCATTAAGACATCACTTGTGACTAACGATCACAATCTCTTGAGTCATGTAAGTAAATCTCAACTCGAAATTAAACAGTTGAGATTGAACATCTTTTGTTGACGAGTTCAATTTGATTCAAATTGATTAAATTATTTAGATCTAGAGTTTTGGAATCTAAGATATAACCTGCATTCTTTTATGGTATATTATTTGTATTAATATACATTTTTAAATATATACAT
>JAEMOT010001964.1:44775-56242 GCA_019297695.1 Apostasia ramifera | reverse complement strand
TTCATAAGTATATATTATATTTTAAATTTTATTTTTATATTAAATATTTGTAAATTATCTTAAATATATTTTAAAAAGAATTAAATATATTTTTTTTATAAATATATAAGTAGATTATGAATTAAATCAAATTTATTTTTGAAATAAATTTAACTCGTAATGAAATTAAATCAATTTGAAATAGTGAAAAATGCTAGTGAATTTTTTGTGACATCCTCTAGTTAAAATAATAGACAAATTTTACTAAAGGGGAGTTTTGTTCGTTGTTATCTTAGTGTTATGTTATGTTATAGACCCAAGGGAATGGTCATTGAGAAAGAGTAAATTACTCTTGAGTTCTTGAAATTGATATAATACTTTAAATTAGTCCATAAATTTTTAAAAAATTTAGTACATATTCTTTAGATTTATAATGCATTTTTAAAATGGTACATTAATTTTACAATTTTTTACATTGATCATAAAAATTGATATAATATTTTAAATTGGTTCTTCAAATTTTTCGTCCTAAAGAGAGAGAGAGGCCAGGACATTGTTACGACGGGAAACAATCAAAGATTTTTTACGTGGAAAACCGACTGGCGGAAAAACCACGGCTCCTTTTCGAGGAGGCTTGAAAGATCACTAGAAATGCGTTCTTTTGGTTACAGTGTATTCGAAGGATATTTTTTTTTGAAATCCCCCTTTTGAAGGCTGTATACAGGAAGTATATATACTCTGAGTCTGTTATGTCTAGTCACTTCTAGCCGAGTAATCTATGGCCTTAGCGACGGCCCAATTAATGCCTGCGGATGGCTAGTATGTGACTCCTGTACGGTGTGTCAGCGGTCATGCTCTGTCGGCGGGAAAACCGCGTTTTCCTCAGAGAAGTACAATCCCCCAGCGGTCAGATGTCGCGTCGGGGCCTTGTTCTTCGACATCTTCTTCGGCGTCTGCTTTTCGGGATGATACTCCTTCTGTTCGGCTTGGGTGCCTTGCTCACGTGGAGGCCACGTGGGCAACCACGTGGACGGTCCAGATGAAGAAGGCGCGAATCCAATTACAACAGACATGTTTGAGATCAACAACTCATCAACTTTAGAAATTTGTGTGAAAAAGTTTAAAATTTATGAGACACTTTAAAATCTAAAAAAATTGTTTTTTTAGAGATAATTATCTATATGCTATACAATTTAGTTTTATTTATGCTTTACCTATCCATTCTTAATTAATTACATTATGCACATTCAAAATATTATAAAATTTTACATACATACATTTGAGTTAAAACTTAATCAAAATCTATTTGAAAAAAAATATTCTGTTAGTAAATCATTAAAATTATATTTTTACTCTTAATAGTATATATTTTTCTCTTCCTCAATATCACACTAAAGCGCTGATTTGTCCTAAAATCAATTCACGTCGCGGATATCTTCTTCCTTTGTTGCCACCTAAACATTAAGGTTTTAGTATTTTCACTCAAAATATATTTAAATATTCTTAAAATAATATGATGAACGGCTCAGATTTTTTGTAATTTAATTATAGTTAGGTTATTAAAAAATTATGATTACTCATTATAATAGAAAATAAGTGGCATGTGCGTAATTTTTTTTTTAATATTCTATTTTTTTTTTTTTTTGATATTCTAAAAAAAGGGTTAGGTGTGGTTCCAAATTAATTAACCCTTTTTCCTTAATGGGAATTGAAAGCAGTCTCCGAAACGCCGAAACGCCGAAACGTTTCTTTGGAAGCCGAAACACTACCGCTTATTTATTGCCAATGGCGGCTTTGCTTATTATTTCCTAAAGCTGTAACCCTTCTCTCTCTCTCTCTCTCTCTCTCTCTCTCTCTCTCTCACTCACAGAAGACTTCAGCTTGCTTTCTCTCTCTCTCTCCCACTCAGCTCTAGGGGAAATGAAATTGGAAGGTCCTACTCCTTCGAATGCGGCAAGCTTCTTTTACGTGCGAAATGCAGCTTGGGACGAATCGTATCATCCTCTTCCTTCGCTGTGTCTCGGGTTTCTGGTCATATGGTGCTTCTCCGCGTTCTCCTGGGCTCTCCACACATGGAGGAATCGCCATTACCAGGTACGTACTTAACCTCTGCTAGAATTGGATTTTTAGGGTTCATGACAGCTTGAGAAATCGATGTTGTTTATCTCCTTTTTTTTGTTTTGTAGATCAACAATCTGCAGTGCATTATGGCGACTGTACCCCTGATTAAGGCGTTACAGCTGGGATTATCCTTTTCATTTTGGTAAGTGGATGCCTGGTGTTTTTTTTTTTTTTGTGGCTTGAATGCATTCTACTTTTCAGTTCTGGTTAAAGCAGTACTGTAGGTTCTTTGTGTTTATTGTGTATAGCTTGTTGAATTCCTGAAGAGTATATTGTTGATGCCAACCAGTCGCCGCTCATTTTATTTTCATTAGCACTAGAAATACTAAACACATATTTGATTTAGTTTGCTGTAGTTTGTTGGACTAAGGAGGTTTGAGTTAAGAATTCTCTGGAAAAAGTTGGATTTGGGTTTTGTTGACAAAAAGTCACACCTAACAAATTGGACAGTGCGGATTAAATGAGGAAAATAAATAATTAGAAAATAAAAGAGATAGGGAGACCAATATTTTTACATAGAAAGTGGTACTGTCTGGGAAAACCATGATGCAGTTTGATGGCATTTTAATGATGTAGGGAAGTACAAGTTTAGGGGAGAGAGAACATAAAGAAATCAGTTGTTGCGAAGTACAGGTAGGGTGTTGACTTTTGTTGAAGAGCCCTTGTGGAAGGATGCAGTTGAGAGGATTGTTCGAGTACAGGCCTTGTACTCCATTTACATTCTGTCATCCGAGTCTTCCATGTGTACGATTGAGATTGGAATTTAAAATTTTGGCGCAACAGGGTGGTTGTTATTGTATGCTTTAAATATCCAGTATGTGTTGAGATTGGCTGGTGTTGATTCTGTTGACCCAAGCCAGAGCTCAAGCAAGCTTCAAACCAGGCTGAGCTTGAAAATTCAGCCAGGCCTGACCCACTGATTTAGATGGTGGTAAGTGTAAGCTTAGGCTAAGAAATCCAATTGAAATATTATATAAGTGTTGTGTTTTTTTTTTTTTGACACATAAAATGTGGTAGAATACTATAATCCTTCTTTCTTTGTGGAATTACCATGTATTTTCAAACATAGGTCATATGCAAATGCAAAATGAAGATCATAAATCTCAACCTCCAATTCCAAACATAATGTACTCTGTAATTATTTGGATGGATCTTCTTGAATGTAGTTTCACATCTTATCCTTTTATTTGGCTTCATATATTTCTCAAGTATGAGAGATTCATGCAGGTACTCATGTATTAACCTTCAGATATGTTCTCTATGGATGTCATTTGGAGTATATGTAACAGGAGTTCTCTTTCAAACGGCAACTTTCATGTCATTCATGCTCATATCACATGGTTACTGTATCATGTATGAGCGTCTCTCAGTTCTAGAGCGGCGTATGACTGCTGCATTGTGCTGTGGTCTCTACTTGACTCTTGTTGGCTATAAAGCAGCCATTCCTTGCTTTACAGTGAGTCCCTGATCATCTTCTTAGCACAACTATCACCAACGGCTAATTATATATTTTCATCTCCACTTTTGCATAAGGATGACTTAGATGATATAGCATTGTGAGGCTAGACATTGGCACTGTTTGGTAAAATTCCAAACTTAAATTCAGGTTAAGTTGAGCTCATCATTTTTGCCTAATGCTCTTTCAAAATGATTTCAAATCCATGGTTTATGCCATTAACTTAGCCAACAGTAACCCACTGGGGCTTAACTTAACTTCAAATTTGAGGCTTTTAGTGCAAATACAAGCTCAACTGTAATTGGGTTGTTACCAAAACATGTCACCCTATGATTAAAAAACAGCCAGAGCTTATGAAATAGTAAGATTTGTTATGTAAACGCTCTCTAGACTCCTTATCCTGCGAGCCTCATATCATTTAGATAGCCCTTTCTATTAGATGATAATAATGTGATTCCTTATTCTCTAATTCTCGTCATCTTTGAGGGCTATTAAATCCAAATTTGTAAAGTGAGTATGTTAAACCCTGGTACCCAGTACCAATCAGGGGATTTTGGCAACTATTGTGATCTCTCTTTTTTGTGTGTTTTCAGGTCTTCACTATGATAAACTACTCTTTATCATTTTATTTGATATTTCGGCATATCTCCAAGAATCTCCTAGTTTTACGTGAACAGTTAAATTTGATTGAAGATGAGGATGCTCAAAGCATGTACAGAGCTTTGCACGTGAAATATGATATGTTTAAGTATGTTGTACACATTGAAATACATTTTATGAATTTTGATATTCTGAATTGTTTGTATTTTGCTATCTTTTCTGCTTATCAAAGCTTTGGATCTATCAGGAAATTCCAAGGCACAATGCAGATTGTAGCTGTTGTTGAGTTTCTGGTATTCAATTATCTGTTTTCATCAGTATTTCTAATGATTTTTGAGATTTGTTACATCTCTCAGAGATATTTGCTATTTTATGCTATAGATCCATATGAATGTTGATAATACACCTGAGAAATATTGGTGTCGTTTATTTCTTCGAGAATGTACACAATTGTGCATCTTTATATACATTGGGTATGTCAATTCCTTGCTATGTAATTAGTATTGATCTTTGTTGAGTCACTAAATTTGTCTGAACTTCTTTTCTTAGTTGACATCTTATATTTAACATTAACATTGTACAGGTGGACCTTCAGAGCAAGAGGAGCATCACCTTATTTCACTATTATTCCCACTTTAAAGTCTAAGTGGGAGATTACAGTGCCTCCTGTATACAAAATAGTATGTGTTCTTATTTTTGCTTTCTTGTAGCTATAGACTAGTTAGATACTCTTTTCTTTTTTCATTTTGTTGAACATATTGTCCTCATAAATTGTGGCGATCATTATCACCATCCTATTAAGTTACACACATGGGGAGAAGAGAAGGGAAGTAACAGCGGGAAAAATCAAAACATTTAAGTCAAACAACGATAAGGGCTCACAAATTACAAGTTAGATAAATCGTATCAGGGCCGATTGTTTTGTTAAGAACAAGTAGTTCATGCGGGTTCCCATAAATTTCTCACTTTACCATAGTTGAGTAAAATTCTAAATGTCCCATTGTGTCTCTTGGTGGTTAAGTAGGCTCTTGATGTGCATACACTTAATGGGTTGAAACAACCAATTTGATGTGGAAAGAACAATGGGAATGGATTTTCATATAAAAGAGATTATTAGGAATGTACATAAGTAATTATTCTATATTTGTAGTTCAACAAGTTATGGTGTTGATATATAAGTGATGAACTTTACATATTAGCCTAAGCTTTTGGGTTGCTGTGTCTATTCACTTGCATATTGAGCCCAACATGGGCCCCCTAATATTCACCCTTAACAAATGAGTGGATCGGTAATATAATCATCCAAGTCTATGAGGTTATGTGTTAATATTATGCAGGTTCATAATTTTAAAAATCCTTTATTTGAGTCCATGTGTCTCATAAAACTTTTCACCACTTATGTTCTTTGTCATATAGCATGTTATTTATTCAATTATATGTATGTAGATATGTATGTACACATGTTTGTATACAACTTGATGAACATATGAAGCACTCTTCTAAACTTCAAATGTTTTAGGAAATGGATGCTACAGATTTCAGTAATTTGACGACCAGAGACTTACAGGTTGGTGTGGTGAGTTACCTAAAACAATTAAGTTATCCTTGAACATATTAGAAGACTTCATTTGAGTGTGCCCAGTTCAATGCAATGTAATGTCTATATTATCTTTCAACTACTATTCATTTGATTTAATATCATTATATTAGAAGATAACAATACTATTAATTTATCTTTGTTATCACTAAGCTTCCCTCTTTGTTTTAAAATTCAAGCCCTCATCTTTCTCCAATGCCATTACTCTGTCTTCTAAATATCTCTTAATTTTGAATAGCATCTAGTGTCGTTCTAAAGTGACAATTTTATTATTCTTTACAATATTTCCTTAACGTGTTATTAAACCAAATATTATATCACAACATTCAGCCAAACGTCCCTTTACCAACTTAATCTAATTATAAGGTACATCTTACTTATTTTACAGCCTACTTGTCATTCAGCCCAGTTCAGATGCTCTACTCCTCCGGTGCTATTGTTAGTTCAGAATCCCCATTCCGCAACTAAATGCAGTTCAGATAAACTTTTGAAGTCAACAATCTCAGCGTGTTATACATCTACTACTGCCTCCCTGTATAATGGTCATCAGGTTTAAGTTTCAACAGTACAGATGGTGTACTAACCATGATTGAAAAGTTGCATTGATCACAGTCACTAGAGTTTATGTGAAAGCTGATGTATTGATTAGTGAATGATTCAAGTAAAAAATGTTTACAATCATCAAAGAATACATTAAATTGGTTGTTTTGGTGAAAGATTGCCATGTTAAATTGCCAAATCATACTTGTTAAAGTAGTATTATGCATTTCATATGCATCAAATGTAACCGCGAAAGCTTTATGTCATATATGTAATCTTGATTTATCTTCAATCTTTTTTTGATACATGTATATGTATGTATTTGTGCATATGTGTGGATGTATATATATTTTTGAGCAAAACTGTAAAAGTAAGTCTATTAATGATTTTATTTTGATTTGATCAACAAAGATTTAGATGAAAGTTTGATTCAATGTTGATTCGAGTTAGGTCTGATTTACTGGTCATCGATTCAAACTAAAAACCCAAGCTAAGTCGACTAGGATGTGATTAATTTTGTTTCTTTTAGGCTTTCATAAGTTTGTTCATTCAATTATTCTAAATCCTAAGAATTAATATTAGTCAAATAGTTATAAATAAAAACATGAAAGGGAACTAATTTGTAAATATGAATGGTAGTCATACGAGAAACTTTAAGGTAATCACACTAGATTATTGCTTGGAATTTGGCATAACTATTTATTCATGTATGCATGAATGATTCATAGTTTTTTGTGAAAATAAATGGTTTATATTTATAATTATTATTTTTTGATCAAATTGCAAGTGATTAAATATGTTGTAAATTTTAATTACTTTTAATTCTTATCTGACCCAAATTAGTGCTCAAGAGTCATTCAAGATATAGCTTAGCATTTCATTAACATATATTTTATGCAAGTTATTGTAATACAACGTCAAGCCTTTAACTCATGAGGTTGATTGTATGAATTTTTTGTTTTCATTATATTTTATTAAATAATAAATTTTTATTTATTTCTAAATATGTAAGATATTGTTTGCTAGTTTTATGTCATATGTTATTTGATTTTCTTTTTCCTTTTTCTACATAAGTAAGATTTAATAACTTAATTCTTTTTACTAGATTTTTCATTAACTTATAATTTATATGTCCAAATTATTTAAGCCAAATCTCTCTAAATTTATTCTTAATTGAGGTCTCTCTAACCTGCTGTATCATATTCTCATTTCTCATTCTGTTCATTGATGTATACACGTAAATACTTTAGCATCTTTATCCCTACGATATTTATTTTAAATAGTATCATGAGCTTTGGGTGTCAAATAATAAAACTATTGAAACTGGAGAAGAGAAATCGGGTTCTGGTAAAAGGAAGTTGTCTTTAGAGGCAAATAATTTTCAAAATAAGCATGAGAAAGTGATAGACTATGCTGACATTCATGGGAAGTTTTCTACTAGAGCACCTGTAGTGAGAAACGCACTTATTTCACTTGCCACTGAAGATGGTTCCATTGGTGAAAATGAAGACGTGGCGGAGTCTGAAGCAGAAGGTCCGACATCTTCGTTAATTTCACAGGGAGAAGGCAACTCAAAATTGTCTGAGACTTCAAAGTTAGAGGGTAAAAATGTCTCCAGGGATTCTCGTGACACTGAAAAAATATGGGGTTCCACTGTCGCTCATGATTTCATCTTATCCAGTTCCGGCAAAGTTACCATCCACAAGTAATGTGCCAAATGTTCATTTTTTCCTTCAACTTGTGTCGCGCAAATGATGCCAAATGCAAATGGTGAGCGTCCTGTGGTCCCTACTCCAAATGCTGACAACATTCAATTTGCCTTCAGTTACCCTTCTAGCCAGCTTCCAACACTAGAGAAAGGTTCTTCATGGGCATTCATTTCTCAGCCTCAACATGCACTTTCTTCTACTAGCAAAGAGCACCCTGGTTTAGTTCAAAATCAAGAGCGCTGGGAGGTTTGTATGAAGAGTTCTCAAGGTAAGCTTTTTAACCATAATCAAGAGCTTCAGAGAGTCTCCAGCACCTTTGTAAGATTGTCATTTGGAATCAGTTTAGTCTGAATTGAATGAAGTTTATTTAGTAGTAATAAAATTCAACTAACAATAAAAAGGAAAACCATATACTTTTCCCGACAATGCATGGGGAGCAAAGTACATAAGGTCACTTGTTGAAGCGACTTTTATGCCTCTTTACTCCCTTTGAATAATATGCTTGTCTAGCATTCTTGTGAGATTAGATTACTTAATCTTTTACTTCATATATGGCATCAAATCAATGTTTGAATATTTTTATGAAAGGAATGGGAAGATGAAGTGGAGTAAAAATAACACTTAATGCAACATTAAACCAGAATGAATAGCAAAGAGTTTTTGATAAACCCAATACAAATAGTTTGGATTAGTATAATTGCGACTAGAATCACTTTTTCTATTAACTGATTTTTTTTCATATACATGAACGTGCATCCATTAATGCCAAAACTGCTTTGCCACATGATGGGAAGCCATCAGATTTGGTAATTGGCAGTACCAATTGTTGGAGAGCCTGCAGCTCAAGATGAAAGCAAGTCGAGCAATAATGCCCAGAGAACAAAAGAAGCAAAGAGCAAGCCTGTTATTGAAGGATTCACTTCTGAAGGACCTGCTATAAGACCAGGCATTGCATCAAATTTACAATTTGGCGGGTCTGGTTCATACCCAGACCTTCCATGGGTATCAACCAAAGGTGTAGGACCAAATGGTAAGGCCATATCAGGTGTTACCTAAAAATACAACCAAAATCAGCTAAAGATTGTGTGTGCTTGTCATGGAACTCACATGTCCCAGGAGGAGTTTAAACACGGATTCTGCAAACTCGGAAAACAATCCAAATTTGGCTTCATTCCCCAGCGGCAATCCTACAAACTCAAGCCAGATCTAAGGTTAGCTTGTCTTCTCTGTGTGAGGAGTATTATGCTTCTGTGGCTTGTTCTTCCTTTATGGCAATTTTCTCCATGTCTTATATAGCATTATTTGAGATCTGTCTATCTATTTAATGTAAATTTTTAGCTTTGGTGGCCTGATTTGCTGAAGTGAGAATGCATTCTATATCATGTTTGCTCGCTATAAATGCTGTTAAATTGTTCTGATGGTAGCTACTAGTTGTAGTTGAGTGTGTGAACTTTTTGGTGTTTTTTTCTAACCTTTCTCAACTTTATTTATTTTTAATTTACTTTTGTTTTTCTTTGTAGTAAATGATTCTCCGCGCCCTCCCCCTCTTCTTCTCTTCAGTCTCCATGACTGTACTATTCCATTAGTACATTAGCAGTCGTTGCGATCAACTTCAGTGCCAACAACAGACTTGAGCCTTGATGGGATCTGCTCGCCATCGAATGCTGTGATGATTCTGAAGGGACTAAGCAATTGATCTGTGTTTCAACTTTATTTCACTGGAGAATGTAGTCATTGACTTTTTCCCATGTGGATCACAACGAAATGGGTTTCGTTACCGCCTGCTCTCCGACGAGATGCATATTATAGAGTCTAAGTGAAGTAGTACCTTGCCAAAGCGCGAGAAGTGCTCGATGTAAGGCTTTGGCAAATGACAGTTTTTCACTTTATCTGTGTTTCAATTTTATTTCACTGGAGAATGTAGTCATTGACTTTTTCCCATGTGGATCACAACGAAATGGGTTTCGTTGCTGCTGCTCTCCAACGAGATGCATATTACAGAGTCTACGTAAAGTAGTACCTTGCCAAAGCGCGAGAAGTGCTCGATGTAAGGCTTTGGCAAATGACACTTTTTCACTTTAATTCAGCGAGAAAATAGAGATTTCAAGGGTCAGCGACTATAAAGCATTGATATTTTGTGTAACCTAATGTATTCATATCATATTTATATTAGATATTGATATTCTCTGATACTTCACAGATACGTATCCGATATATCATATAGTGTATTACTTTTTATTTTTATTTTTTAAAAAAGTAAATATTTGTTCGATACTTATTCGATACTTACCAATACTTTTAAGTAGAAAAAAATATTGGAATAGTATATTCGGCCCACTTATAAAAATAAAAAATATTTCATACATAGACTTAACGTCAAAATTAAGAGAGATATATTGGGCTACACAATTAGAATCACAGAAAGTTTTACACACGCTAGTATTTCGGCAGCAGAAAAAAGATTTGATATTTGCAAGTAGTTACACCATCTACTGTAGCTGACTTCTTTTTGTGGTCTTATAGATACTATTGGATATCGATCACTTTTTTTTTTATCTTAATTAAGTTCATATTATAAAGATGATAAGATTTTGGTCTTTTTATTTTATCTATTTTTTTAGTCCGAGACTCAGAAAGATGAGAATATATATCTACTTTAATCAGATCAGTATATCTGTATTTATGTCACAATATCTGTATTATTATTAACTGTATTTCATTTGTATTCAGCTAATTCATTTGAATTGAATTTAAATTGAAGCTGAAATTAATTTACTAATATATATTTAAACTCTTATTTTATTTTAATAATATGATATGTTGGAAAATAATTAAATAAAATTTATGATATTATTTTAAATTTAAAATTTTTTAAAATTCAATTATTGTTGAATGATACTTTTATTTTTTCAAGTGAAATTATTCATAATATTATTTTTAGTGATATAAAAAATGATTGAAAAATATAGTTAATTTGAAGAAAATTTAAATATATTTTTAAAATTTATAGTAATAAAATGTATAAGTCATTCTCATTTACTATAAAATTACGCTTTAAATATAAAAATATAACGTATTATATTTATATATATAACAGTCGTATTTTAATACACTTATATCTTATATTTTTTAAGTTTATCGTATCACTGTATTTGTATCACTGTATCATATTCATGCTTTACAGATAAGAAATGAAATCTTACGGCTGATTGTGGTTGATGTTGGAAACCATGGCATAGATTCTGACTTCCCGCAGATACTATAGACTTCTATTTTTATTTTTAGTTTGCTTTGTGTAGTCGGTAATGACCTGCTCAATCTAAATAAGAATTGGAAATCGATAAGTAGATCGTGCCTTCGAACTTTTATTTAAAAATGTTGTGATAAGCTTAACTGGTGCTTCATTAATTCTTCTACTTTAGCCTTCATTTAGTCAATATATACATACATACATATATATATATA
>JAEMOT010001964.1:5842-44608 GCA_019297695.1 Apostasia ramifera | reverse complement strand
TAGATAGATAACAAAAAAAAGTAAATTTACAAATGAACTAATTTGATGCGAGAATCAAAATAAATTAATTTAAATAAAAATAAATAAATAAAATTTTATTATATTTTTATAAATTTTAATATAAAATATTTTTTTTTTCGTACTTAATTATTTTCGATAAAATTATTAATTTTGTTTTATATTTTAAATTAAAATATTTGAATATTTTGATTTAAAATATAAAATAAAATTAATAATTTTATTAAAAATAATTTAATATGTGAAATAAAATAATAATAATTTATTAGTAAAATTTATTTGATTTTAGTCCTCATGCTTAGGAAAAAAAAAATTACAAAACTACAATAACATTTTTTTTTATAGTAGACTACTACAACTACAACTCTGAACCAAACCCTAGCTTCATTTGGTTCTCCCATATCTGCTCACCGTCGGGTAGCCGCTACCACCTGTCCTCCAAGCGCCCCGGCTGTCGCGCCGGCGATCCACTGCCCCCTCCGTTAGCTGGCTCTTGGACACTCGTTCTCTCGCTTCTGCTCATGGACGTGGCTTGGTCGTGCTGAAGGCGACGACATCCGGTACTCTCGTCCTCCCTTTCCGTTGCTTTTTCAACCTCCTTCGCTGTTTCTTCCATTGCCACTATTGGAAATCTCGATTCTCTATTCTCCCTCTTTGTTGCTTCCCATCTTGTGGGTGTTTTAAAATGTTTTTCATTTTGTATAAATTTTTGTTTGGGTTGATTACTCATATTCTGAATAACTAATTTATCGAATCAGCTATGGTTTCTGTCTACAGAAAATCAATAACTATCAATCATTAAACTGAATTATGAGGTTTATTATCAGTAAAAATTTGAAAATGGAGGAAAACAAGGAAAGTTATTGACCAAATTGCGATTCAAGAAAATTTTTTTTCTTGAAGGCAACTAAGAAAACATTTTTGCGACATTCATAGACATCTTATGCATGTTTCTCACTCAACATTTAAGAACAAAAATTTGATTGTTATGCAACTTAATCGCATGATTTTATTTCAATTTAACACAGAATACTCCATAAGGTATCATCTGCACATCATTTGTAGAAAAAATCTCACCTTCCCCTCTCATTAATCAAGTTTTCTAAGACGACATTTGGTTTAATGTAACTGTGATGCTTTGTTGTGCATTATTTGAAGAAATTACTTGCTTGGATTGATCACATGTTTAAAAAATATCATAAATTTACAAAATTGACACTTTAAAATGACATCATGACGTCAATAGAAATTGGTTGACATCTAAATATCACTCTTAACATGTTAATTGAATCTTGTGATATGTATATTAGTAGTGAAGCTTGGAATCACAAAAAAAAGGGATAGTATTGTCATCTTCCAATATAATGACATTGAACCAAACAAAAATGGGTAAAATTGGCATCTAAATTAAAATGAAATTTAAATAACACTAACATCTAAATTACATTGAACCAAAGTAAACTGATCCTTGCTTGCCTTTTCGTTTGTACACAAGCTCCTAAAAACACAAAATACTTCGCATGATAAGCTCAAGTTCAAAGTGAAAGTAAATAACTCAAGAAAAGTAGTCACAAGCCAAAAATTGCACCTTAAGCATAGATTCCACAAACAAGAACGCCAATATCTTAATTTGTCAAAATATCCTCATATAAAATATACACGAGGAATGAAAATTCAGCTACTTAGCTATGCATTACATGCATCATACAATCCCAAAAAGTTCAGTTTAAAAACAAAAGAGGATGGATCTTTGGCAAAGAAGAAAATGTAAATGGAATAGATACTCGGTCTTTGCTACGGAGGATTGGGTTGCACATAGGAAAAGAGCAAACGAAGCCAAAGGGGAAAAATGATAAAAAATGAAATCGATTTTCCCTAACCTTACCACAGTCACAACATCTGCTGATAACCACCACCAAACAACTTGATTGAAGATGAATTTTGCTATAAAGAAACAACAAGAAAAGTAAATTAAGATGACGATCGGCGTAACTAACAATATAAAAACAGAAAGACAGCAATCCACTCTTCTTCCGAACTTGGGAAATCACATCTGACTTCCGATGTCGATTTAGCATGAGCGAAGAAGAGGAAGAGCAAGTAGGGGGGAACAGGAAAGGAGAGCGAGAGGGGTCTCGAGTTTTTGCTTAGGCGGCCTCCAATTTAGGTTTAAGTTTCAACAGTGAAGATGGTGTACTAACCATGACTGAAAAGTTGCATTGATCACAGTCACTAGAGTTACGACTATCCTACTCTCTCTATGTGAAAGTTGATGTATTGATCAGTGAATGATTCAAGTAAAAAAATGTTTACAATTATCAAAGAATATATTAAATTGGTTGCTTTGGTGAAAGATTGCCATGCTGAATTGCCAAATCATACTTGTTAAAGTAGTATTATGCATTTTATATGCATCAAATGTAATTGTGAAAGCTTTGTGTCATATATGTAATCTTAATTTATCTTTCAATCTTATGTTTGATACATATATATGTATGTATTTGTGCATATATGTGGATGTATATATATTTCTGAGTAAAATTGTAAAAGCAAGTCTGTTAATGATTCTATCTTGATTTGATCAACAAAGATTTAGATGAGAGTTTGATTCAATGTTGATCCGAATTAGGTCTGATTTGTTGGTTATTAATTCAAACTAAAAACCCAAGCTAAAGTCGATTAGGATGTGATTAATTTTGTTTCTTTTGGGCTTTCATAAGTTTGTTCATTCAATTATTTTAAATCTTAAGCATCAATATTTGTCAAATGGTTATAAATAAAAACATAAAAGGGAACTAATTTGTAAATTTGAACGGTAGTCGTACGAGAAAATTCAAGGTAATCATACTAGATTATTGCTTGGAATCTGACATAACTATTTATTCATGTTTGCATAAATGATTCATATTTTTTTATGAAAAAATAATGATTTATATTTATAATTATTAATTTTTGATCAAATTACAAGGTGATTAAATATGTTTGTAAATTTTAATTATTTTTAATTCTTATCTGACCCAAATTAGCGCTTAAGAGTCATTCAAGACAGCTTAGCATTTCATTAACATATATTTTACGCAAGTTATTGTGATACAATAATCAAGTCTTTAACTCATGAGGTTGATTGTATGAATTTTTTATTTTCATTACAGTATATTAAATAATAAATTTTTATGAATTTTTAAGTATATAAGATCTTTTTTATTAGTTTTAAGTTATGTCTTATTTGATCTTCTTTTCTTTTTTTCTACATAGTATGATTTAATAACTTAGCCTTTTTTGCTAAAACTTTTATCGATCTACAATTTATATGTCTAAATTATTTAAGTCAATTTTTTCGAAGTTTATCTTTAATTCAAGTCACTCCAACCTTTTCATAAATATTCTCGTTTCTCATTCTGTCATTTGGTGTATACACAAAGATACCTTAGCATCTTTATCTTTATGATACTTATTTTATTTGTATATTTTTACTTTATAGGTTAGCATTCAATACCATAAAATAATCGAATAATATCATTGGTCTTACTATTAATTTATAAAATTAATTTTTGATTTTGAGTAGAATTTTTCTATTACACAATATACCAGATGCATTACTTTATTTTATTCATTTTAATTTATAAAATTCATACATCTTAGATTACGACTAACCATATTTTCCCTAGAACCTCAGCTGGAGGCCACCTAAGCAAAAACTCGCGACCCCTCTTGCTCTCCTTTCCTGCTCCCCCTTCTTGCGTTTCCTCTTCTTCGCTCGTGCTAAATTCGACATCAGAAGTCAGACGTGAATTCCCCAAGTTCGGAAGAAGAGTGGATTGTTGTCTTTCTGTTTTTATATTGTTAGCTATGCCAACCATCATCTTAATTTACTTTTCTTGTTGTTTCTCTGTAGCAGAATCCATCTTCAATCAAGTTGTTTGGTGGTGGTTATTGGCAGATGTTGTGATTGTGGTTTTCCCCTATTGGTTTCGTTTGCTCTTTTCCTAGGTGCAACCCGATCCTCCGTAGCAAAGAACCGAGTATCTATTCCATTTACTTTTTCTTCTTTGCCAAAGATCCATCCTCTTTTGTTTTTAAATTGAACTTTTTAGGATTGTATGATGCTTGTAATGCATAGCTAAGTAGCTAAATTTTCATTCCTCGTGTATGTTTTATATGATTAGGGATATTTTGCCATTATTAGGTTATTGGACGGTCTAATTTGTGGAATCTATGCTTGAGGTGCAATTTGAGGGTATTAGGAGGTTGTGACTACTTTTCTCGAGTCATTTACTTTCACTTTGAACTTGAGCTTATCATGTGAAGTATTTTGTGTTTTTTGGGAGCTTGTGTACAAACGAAAAGACAGACAAGGATTAGTTTATTTTGGTTCAGTGTAATTTAGATGTTAGTGTTATTTAAATTTTATTGTTATTTAGATGTCAAGTTTACCTATATTTGTTTAGTTCAATTTCATTATATTGGAAGATAACAATGCTATTTAATTCTTTTAATTCTTTTTGTGATTCCGAGCTTTACTACTAATCTACATATCACATGATTCCATTAACATGTTAGAGTGACATTTAGATGTCACCCAATTTCTGTTGATGTCAAGATGTCATTTTAAAGTGTCAATTTTGTAATTTTATGATGTTTTTTAAACATGTGATCGAACCAAGCAAGTAATTTCTTCAAATAATGCACAACAAAGCATCACAGTTACATTAATCCAAATGTCATCTTAGAAAACCTGATTAATGAGTGGTGATGGTGAGATTTTTTCTACAAATGATGTGCATCTGATACCTTAAGGAGTATTTTGTGTTAAATTGAAATAAAATCATGTTTTCTTAGTCGCCTTCATGAAAAAAAAAGTTCTTGAATTGAAATTTGGTCAATAACTTTCCTTGTTTTCCTCCATTTTCAAATTTTTACTGATAGTAAACCTCATAATTCAGTCTAATGGTTGATTCTCTTATAAGTGAATGTGTTGTGTCACTAACTTGGCAATCTCACTGGCATTTTTTCTTCAGTTCATATAGTTGCCTCTTATTGGAAGGAATAATTTATACTTGAACTCCATGTTATTTTATCTCTACCTCAACTAATGATGGAATTGTATGCCGGAGAAGTTCAATCATTTTTTTTTTATTTGCATTCTTTGTGGTACCTTTTGCTTAAGCATGTGCTTGGGTTATTATTGAGGAAAGAAAAAAAATTGTATAGATATCCTGAATTGTTGGGTCTGTTTACTATTTGTGCTTCAGTGTTGACATATAAAGCCATTTTTCCGCAATTTTTTTGAGTTGGGGGTAGTTTCTGATCAGTTTAATGACTATACATCATTGAAAGAAAAATCAAAGATGCTTATAATTTGCATTTAAAGAAAGCTAATTGCAGATTTAGTTGTTTGAGAGAGTTGAAGATCTTCATCAAATCTAAGAAACGTTTAACTGGTCTTCCATCAATATCGATGTTCCTTCCTTTCATAGTAGGGAGCATGCTGTCAAGTGAGAGGGAGGGACGATAATCAAGATCTAGATTAAAGCGGCATGCATGTGAACTGTACTTGTGCTAAATATTGAGATTTTATTGAAACCATGGGAATGGACACCTGATTCAATAATCACTTCTTCGGATATCGCATGTGTTTGTGTGGTTTGAATTAATATCCGGTAGTAAAACTGAAATAAATATCTGTACAGTTAACGTTGTATCATTTTTTTGGCAGAATGGTATAGATTATTTATTTTTTTTCTAGCTTCTCACATGATTCTTCTCTTATCAGCTTGTAATTTGATGATAAATTTTTAGTGTATAGCCTACTTCTGTTTGCTCTGGGTGGATGGTGTGGTGGTTCCTATGTGTATTCTTGCAACTTTCTTGTTACTTCTTCATATCCTCCTTATTTTTCAAATTCATCAAACTATCATATTCTGTTTCCTCTAAATAAAACTATATATGTTAACTTTGATTTTTCATTTGATAATGTCACTAACCCAGAAAATACTTCCAACTGTAGGTAATCTCCTTGTTAATAGGAGACAAATGTGGAAACTTTTGATTCTATAAGGAATTAGGTAAAGAACCTATTTATTGGTCAGTGTTTGTTAGGAAAAATGGACGATGAGGGTGGGCTTGAGCTAAGCTTGGGCCTTTCATTTGGTGGGTCTTCGAGCAAATCTAAAGTTAAATGTGTGTCTTCGGATTCTTGTTACTTCTCCATATCCTCTTTATTTTTCAAATTCATCACACTATCATATTCTGCTTCCTCTAAATAAAACTATGTATGTCAACTTTGATTTTTCATTTGATAATGTCACTAACCCAGAAAATACTTCCTACTGTAGGTAATCTTCTTGTTAATAGGAGACAAATGTGGAAACTTTTGATTCTATAAGGAATTAGGTAAAGAACCTATTTATTGGTCAGTGTTTGTTCGTTAGGAAAAATGGACGATGAGGGTGGGCTTGAGCTAAGCTTGGGCCTTTCATTTGGTGGGTTTTCGAGCAAATCTAAAGTTAAATGTGTCTTTGGATTCTTGTTACTTCTCCATATCCCCCTTATTTTTCAAATTCATCACACTATCATATTCTGCTTCCTCTAAATAAAACTATATATGTTAACTTTGATTTTTCATTTGATAATGTCACTAACCCAGAAAATACTTCCTACTGTAGGTAATCTCCTTGTTTCTCATTACATAGGAGACAAATGTGGAAAATTTTTATTCTGTAAGGAATTAGGTAAAGAACCTATTTATTGGTCAGTTTTTGTTCGTTAGTTAGGGAGAAAAAAATGGACGATGAGGGTGGGCTTGAGCTAAGCTTGGGCCTTTCATTTGGTGGGTCTTCGAGCAAAGCTAAAGTTAAATGTGTGTCTTCGGATTCTCTGCCTGGGGAAGTAAGTGGTAGTAGATTTGTGGAAAGCAATATTGCTGTCACTGATTCATCTTTTAAGAATTTTAAGTCAGTCTTGGAGAATCAAGACCCTAAAGGGAAACAGAAGGACAGCCCAAGTACACAACCACAAGAGAACTTTTTTACAGACCTTGCCAAATCTTCTACTCCTGTGAGAAATTTTTCTAATGATGAACTCAACAGTTTGTCTCATTTTAAAAAGTATCAGGAGCTTTGGGTGTCAAGTAATAATAAAACTATAGAAACTGGAGAAGAGAAATCAGGTTCTGGTAAAAGGAAGTTGTCTTTAAAGGAAAATAATTTTCAAAACAAGCATGAGAAAGTGATGGACTATGCTGACATTCATGGGAAGGTTTCTACTAGAGCACCTGTAGTGAGAAACACACTTATTTCACTTGCCACTGAAGATGGTTCCATTGGTGAAAATGAAGATGTGGCGGAGTCTGAAGCAGAAGGTCCGACATCTTGGTTAATTTTGCAGGGAGAAGACAACTCAAAATTGTCTGAGACTTCAAAGTTAGAGGGTAAAAATGTCTCCAGGGAATCTCGTGACACTCTGAAAAAATATGGGGTTCCATTGTCGCTCATGACTTCATCTTATCCAGTTTCGGCAAAGTTACCATCCACAAGTAATGTGCCAAATGTTTCATTTCTTCCTTCAACTTGTGTCGCGCAAATGATGCCAAATGCAAATGGTGAGAGTCCTGTGGCCCTTACTCCAAATGCTGACAACATTCAATTTGCCTTTGGTTACCCTTCTACCCGGCTTCCAACACTAGAGAAAGGTTCTTCATGGGCATTCAATTCTCAGCCTCAACATGCACCTTCTTCTACTAGCAAGGAGCACCCTGGTTTAGTTCAAAATCAAGAGCGCTGGGAGGTTCGTATGAAGAGTCCTCAAGGTAAGCTTTTTAACCATAATCAAGAGCTTCAGAAAGTCTCCAGTACCTTTGTAAGATTGTCAATTGGAATCAGTTTAGTCTGAATTGAATGAAGTTTATTTAGTAGTAATAAAATTCAGCTAACATTAAAAGGGAAAATCACATACCTTTGCCGACAATAAAAGTACGTAAGGTCACTTGTTGAGGTGACTTATGCCTCTTTACTCCCTTTGAATAATATGCTTGTCTAGCATTCTTGGGAAATTAGATAATCTTTTACTTCATATATGGCATCAAATCAATGATTGAATATTTTTATGAAAGGAGTGGGAAGATGAAGAAGTGGTGTAAAAATAACACTTAATACAACATTAAACCAGAATGAGTAGCAAAAAGTTGTTCATAAACCCAATACAAATAGTTTGGATTAGTATAATTGTGACTAGAATCATTTTTACTATTAATTGATATTTTTTTTCATATACATGAATGTGCATCTATTAATGCCAAAACAGCATTGCCACATGATGGGAAGCCATCAGATTTGGCAATTGGCAGTACCAAACATGTTGGAGAGCCTGCAGCTCAAGATGAAAGCAAGTCGAGCCATAATGCCCAGAGAACAAAAGAAGCAAAGAGCAAGCCTGTTATTGAAGGATTCATTTCTGAAGGACCTGCTATAAGACCAGGTATTGCATCAAATTTACAATTTGGCGGGTCTGGTTCATACCCAGACCTTCCATGGGTATCAACCAAAGGTGAAGGACCAAATGGTAAGGCCATATCAGGTGTTACCTACAAATACAACCAAAATCAGATAAAGATTGTGTGTGCTTGCCATGGAACTCACATGTCCCCGGAGGAGTTTGTACAACATGCCAACACGGATTCTGCAAACTCAGAAAATAATCCAAATTTGGCTTCGTTCCCCAGCGGCAATCCTACAAACTCAAGCCAGATCTAAGGTTAGCTTGTCTTCTCTGTGTGAGTATTATGTTTCTGTGGCTTATTCTTCCTTTATGGCAATTTTCCCCATGTCTTATATAGCATTATTTGAGATCTGTCTGTCTACTTAATGTAAATTTTTTTGTGGCTTGATTTGCTGAAGTGAGAATGCATTCTGTATCATGTTTACTTGTTATAAATGCTGTTAAATTGTTCTGATGGTAGGTGCTAGTTGTAGTTGAGTTTGTAAACTTTTTGGTGTCATTTCTAACCTTTCTCAACTTTATTTATTTTTAATTTACTTTTGTATTTCTTTGTAGTAAATAATTTTAAGCGGAGGCATAGCCACAAATCATCACATTTGTCTAGCCTCTCTTCCTGTTAAAAGAGTTAAAAAATATTGGTATTATGGTTTGAGTCTACAGGAGAAACTGCATACATTGAGAGTCGAACATTTTGTTATAAGTAAAAGAGATTTGGTATAGAAAAACTTGAAACCGATGTAAAATAGTTGAGACAACTATTAAGGATGACGACACTGGTGTCATTCACTTGAGAAGTTTCTTGAGGCTGGTTTTGTAGGTCAATGCGTCCCTATGATTTAGGCATTGGGTGGCTAGTGGTAATCTCCAGAGAAGTGCCGATTTTTAGAAATCGGAATCTCGTGATATGTTGGGATTCCTTTATGAAAATTGTTCTTGCGTACAACATATTTTCATGCTTGTAGGTTGGATAGGATGGCCTAGGGAGTGTAAATTAGGTTATTTTATGTGCTTTAACATGCATAGCAATGCTATTGTTAACGTCGTATTCTTCCAAATGAAAATGTAATTTCATTCTTGTATGAAAATAAAATTATTTTTGAGTCATAATCTGTATAATTTTGCTTTTAGGTTACCTGCTAATTAGATGTTTGAATATGATATTAGAGCTTAGAGGTCTCATGTTCAAGTTATGATGATTTCCAATTACCCCTGGCATGAGATTGATTACTCACAAAATTAAGTTTTTAGGCTTGACAAAATATGAACATATCAAAGCCAGAGGTCTTAAGTTTTGAACGTAAAATTGAAGTGAAAAAAAAGCTTATACTGATTTGCTTCTACTCTGCAAAGTGAGTGAGTTTGTATGTAAGAGAATGTTTTTAATATGATGTTATTTTTGGGCTTAAGTTTTTTGTCAGAGTTGGTTGAAGAACTAACGCCATGCAGATTTTAGCCTCTGCTGGTGTAAAGAAACTCATTTGCATATTTATATCTAATTACCACTTTCCTATATGTAACCTTCTATTTTGACTGAAAAATATGATAATGTTTCTAATAACAAAAATATCAAGATTTTTTTTTTTTTGATAGAAGAGTTAAATGTTATTATGTCAATATGCTGTTTTTTTTTTTTCTGAAAACAGTAATTATGCAATTTTAGGTGATGTATATGTGCTCTTATTTTTGTTCACGTTCCAAGTTGAGAACTAATAACTTGATAATTTAACATTAAAAAAAATAATAATAATAATAATAACTTAATAATTAATCGATTTACATGATCATTTAAAATTTTATTTTTCTGAAGGTTGAGGTTTTATATTTGATCTATGCTATAGAAATGTTTCACATCAAGCATTTAAAAAGGTTAAAAGGAAACATGTTCAAAGGATTGAGTTTAAAACTTCTCCATTACAATTGTAAAGTTTCTTGGGTCTGGTTGGTTGGATGAAAAAAAAAAATTGAAAAAAAATTATGAAAATTTTTGAAAGGTGTGTATGATGTGAAATAAAATAATTTATTTATATTAAAAATTATATTAGAAGTATAATAAATTGATTGTTTAATATTAATATTTGTATAAGATGAGATATAAAATATTATTTTATTTTTAAAAAAATTAATAAGATTTTTATTTTGGAGAAATTTTAATCATAGCTAAAATTTTTCCAACCAAATATGGCCATAGCTTAGTGAGAGAGGGAGTTTGATTGAGTACTATAAGTTTTAGATTTAAATTTATATCATTATAATTTTTAAGTGAAGTGAATGATACCAATATAATTTATGCTAAAATAAGTAAATTTATGTTCAGAATCCAGATCATTTATATCCTCTTATTCCAGTAACATTATTGCTCCTATTATCTCTCCCTCTCGAACCCGTATTGGGTGCAGGCAAGCGCGCTATGTTACTGGTGAGGCACCCATTTAGCAGGTGCCGCGTGTGCAGGCAGCCTTGCGCGCAATGATAAGAAAATATCATTTTTAAATACAATATATTTTTAAATTTATATTTATCTTATTTCACTTTGTATTAGTAAAGTTTATATATCAAGCAAAATATATTTTAAAATAAATTATAAAAATATGAAAAAATAGCGTGAAACAGTATTTTCTCACTGTTGTGCCAGAATCAAATAATCTTTACTCCCTCCCGCCCTCTGCCACCATTGTTGATGACATCAACAAGAGAACATCCACATGCACCCTTCAATGAAATGCTACCACATATCGCGATCGACAATCTCATTACTAAAATGTCTTCATGCACTTCGAGACCTCTGCAATGAGTTTGCGGAGCCAAAGATCGTCACATGAAATATGAAATGTACATGGTAGCTTATGAAATTCTTTTTTCGAAATTCTTAAATAAGATATTTTTTAGTTTATAATTATTTTATAAATTTTTGGAAGCTTTTTTACTACTATGATCATTGCCATGTGAAGGATTTAACAGATTATAAATAAATTTAAAGATGATTTATACTGTTTGTATCGTATGAAAACTTGCTATCGGCCTACAAAAAAATATAAATAAATTTTAAAAAATATTTTGTACTTTAAATTTTAAATTCAGCTTAAATTCTTATATAATACCTATGTAACAATAGTATCACGTAAATAAAAATAATTCTTTTATTTATATGACATCATTATAATATAAAAATTTTAGCTGAATTTAAAATTTAAAATAATTTATTAATGTGGGCATTACTCATAAATTAATATATTACTTCTATTATGGCACAATTTGAACAAATATAAATAGAGAAAAATTATAAATTAATGCTTCTTTCTCTCTCCCTCTCTCTCGTCAGTCTTTATGGAAGGATCTTAAAAACATTTCAATCATCTTATGCGAGGTTTTGAAAATCGGACTGGCTTCAGAATCGGTAGACTGAAAAGTTCAAAATTCAATGGTCGAATCAGAGTAGAACCAGGGTCGAACCGGAGTTGAACCAGGGTCGAATCGAAATGATGTAAAAAATTAAAAAAACTTATAAAATATAATGTAAACATAGTTGATATATATATTATTCATACACCAATACAACAATTAGATAAAATTAATATTTAATAATTAAATTTAATAAATAATATCTTGTGTCAATAATTTAAATAATAATTCCAAATAAATTGAAGTAACAATACTTTAAATTGAGAAAAAATTATTTTAATATTAAAATATGTGTAAAATGTGAAATATTTTAGATTCTAATATTCGTATTTACATTAAATGTAAAATAAAGTTAATTTTTATAATTAAAATTTGTGTTGGATAAAAAAAATAGTTCCAACCAAACGATGCCTCATATTTGATAAATTATATTCTATATATCATAAAATATATAAAAATTACTTTCATGATACAATCTTGTTGTATTCATTATAATATTTTTAATAATTTATGATATATATATAGTGTAAAAAAATATACGCAATATAGTTTTTCAAGTATCAATGTGCAATATAAAAATGACAATTTTATTATGACATATAGGTAATTATTTTTTTTTTTTTTATAGCCCGTAGGCATATTAATATTAGGGGTGGTGTGCAAAAATATTCAAAAACTGAAATAGAATTGGAATCAAATTGAGATGGATTAATTTGATTTGGCTCTAATATGAATAATTCAGTTTCGATTCTAAAATTTTCAAAGCCACATGATTCAGTTCGATTCTCAGTTTTGCGTTCAAGAACTAGAATTACCCANATATTTAAATTTGTGTAAAATAATTTAAAATATTTATTTATTATTATTATTGTTATTTTTAAAATTAGTACCATTTTGGTCCTCGCGCCAAACAGGGCCTGTGTAATATTATAAAACTGAAATAAGAATGAAATGTTTACTATATTATCAATTTTAAGATCCAAATGTGAGTTAAGTATCGCTACTTGTAGAGGGTGAATGCTATTCATGCGTCCTTTACTTTTTTCTTGAAGTTGACATATCTTCTAATGATATCACAAAAATCCTTTTTGCCTTATTGTTGTTAGTTTCTTGTTGCAATCTACTTTTCCGTGATGTCCCTTCTTTAGTTGACTCACGATTTTAGTTGTTTCGAGTTTAGCTTATAGCAATGCTTGCTCTTTTTAAGTGGAAATTGATTAATCGAAACTACTGAAACTTAGCGAAGATCAGGCTGGAACTACTAAAACTCATCGCTCTCCAAAAAAAATATTTAAATAATAATTATTAATAAAATTAGAGTGAAGTTTATAAAAAAAAAATTTAAATAGTCTATATCAATATCGTTGAAATTATTGAAAGCATGATACTTTTATGAGTTTATCTTATCACGAAATAAAGATTATGTTTTAAGATAACAAAATAATAATAGTTTTATGATATTTAGTTTAAATAAAATTTTATTTATTTTAATTTAAGTTCAAATATTTCAATTTTGGAATATGTAAATAACTAAATAAATATATATATATATTTCCTGTATTTTTTGATAGCAGACAACTACAGTATATCAAACCAAACCCTAGCTTCATTTGGTTCTCGCACAGGGTAATATCTAGGCCGGTAAATGAGTCGGATCTTGATCCAATCCGATCCATAATCTGAACCGATAATCTTATAAAATGGAATAAATTTTTGACCTGCACGATTATTCCGAAAAACCGACCATCTCCGTTTAAGTATTGCCAGGTCGGATCCGGGTCGATGCTGATCCAACCCGAAAAAAATCTGACCCGAAATTTATAAGTATGAAATTATTTTACGTATTTATATATTTATTATTTAATTATATATGTTAATTATTATTTTATTTTATGAAGGTTTTTAAATGTGACTAAAGCCTATAATTATTAAAGAGGCTATTACAAGTTATTTTAAGTGCAGTAATCAGGAAGTACTTGCATTGTAAAGTAGAATTAATAGCTATAAATATTTTTTACTGTTGAGATGAAATATTTAGTGCTAGCTTTAATAGAATTACGTTTTATTTTTTGTATAATATTTTAGTGATCAAAATTTTACTTAAAAATATAAAATTATATGTACAACTAATAGTTGTAGTCATTGAAATAATAGTGTTTGATTATGTAAAAAAAAGTTTCGGGTCGACCCGAAATTTGATCCAAAAATCTGACCCGTGCCGAGTTATAGAACGGATCTGGGTTGACCTCGATCCGATCCGATTTTTAATCCGATCCGGATATATTGGAATCGGATCCGGGTCAGGTCAACCCAATCCGGATCCGATCCGGCCTAGACTAGTATCCGCCCGAGCGGCCCGGCTCCGGCGTTCCACGTCTCTAATCTCCCTCTGTTAGCTTGTTCTTGCCAAACCCTAGCTTCATTTGGTTCTCGCGCAGCCGCTATTACCTGTCCGCCAAGCGCCCCGGCTCCGGCGATCCACTTCTCTAATCTCCCTCTGTTAGCTTGCTTTTGGACACTCGTTCTCTCGCTTCTGCTCATGGACGTGGCTTGGTCTTGCTGAAGGCGACGACATCCGGTACTCTCGTTCTCCCTCTCCGTTGCTTCCTCAACCTCCTTCGCTGTCTCTTCCACTGCCACTATTGGAAATCTCGATTCTCTATTCTTCCTCTCTGTTGCTTCCTATCTTGTGTGTGTTCTAAAATGTTCTTCATTTTGTATAAATTTTTCTTTGGGTCGATAATGTATATTCTGAATAACTAATTTTATCGAATCAGCTATGGTTTCTGTCTACAGAAAAAAATAACTAATTTAGTGAATAACTATGTTTTTGTGTGACTTTGCATCTCAAATTTGATTTTGATCTGAACTATGTTTTGTTCAATCTGATTAAGATTTGGGTTGCTCTGTGAATATAAACTTCTTACTTAGTGGCCTTAGGTAAGTTAAGATGGGTTCACTCACAACACATCATTTGAGTTAATTTTGTTTTAGCTTGAAGTATAATGCATTGTATTAAAATTCTGATTCCTGCAACATATTTAATTCTTCTGTAAGCTTCAGATTTCTGAAAACTGAGTTCCCAGTTTCGATATTGAAGACTTTCTTTTTAATAATGGTGCCTATATATATTTGTTCTGCTGTTCTGTAATACGATCACCTGTAAAACATTCTGTGCATTGTCTCCCTCTAGTTTGCTACTGGTGGGATTGTTGTCAATCAAGCTGATAATTGTTTATACTAGAATGATGGCTGCACTGAAGAACAGATGCTTTTCCAGTTGCATTCCTGAGTTGTCGTATATTGGAACTATGTTATATGTAGGTAACCATACTATGAATTTGCATTTTGTAGGTCTTTAAGTAGATGAATATTATTTTTTGAGACATGCTTTTCACAGATACAAGATAGATGTAGTCTAAAATAGACGGTAAATGAAATTCTGGTGAATTATAAAATTATTTGTACAATCAACAGATGAATAATTGTTATGAGGATGTAGAGATGAGTGTGAGCGAAAATGTTTAAAGAAATTTACTGTTTAAGATTTTTCACAGTTTCACTAATTATTTCTATATTCTATATGCATTTGTTATTATTTATTTTCTTTTTCACTATACATGGAAAGTGATTAGACTAAAATATTTGGATGAGAAAAGTAGTCTAATATATCCTGAATTTCGTTTCAGTATTTGGATTTGAAAGGCATTTACTTTAAATCTTTGATTAAAATTGGGAGTGTTCCCAACTTGTTAGAAAGTGATAATTACTATGATTGTGAACTCACATATTTCCTGAAAGACATCATGGCTAATGGAGTACTCAAATATTTAGCTTAAAGAATTTTGATTGGTTTGAGAAGGTATCGTATATCATATGTTTATGCTAACTTCCATCTCACTGAATCTCATGGAATTGTACAAATATTTTTACAATGAAATAGTTTTTCTTCTATATTCTCAAAAATTATGAAAATTTAGAGTCATGAGAATACGAAATATCATTGCCTTTGAAGAGATCTTGATTTCTAATAATATAAAGCCATTGATCGGGCCTGCACTGTCATTCTTTTTGAAATCCATATTAATGTCTAGCACTAACATTTAGTATTATTTATTTACATTGTACAACTTTCCACTTTGCATCTGATTACTCTCTCTATGTAATAAATAGGTTTTTTGGGTTGTATACCTAATTATTTGGGACATTTAGGTACAGGCCTCATACATTTGTATATTACACTACACCCATTTTACAAAATTTATATTGTGATGGTTATTTCTTGTGAAGATTATATGTAGTTTTATATAGCAAGATTTGTGTTATACATATGTACTTTTTTCTAATAGTTTAAGTAAAACAATATCCACCAATGAACTTTTACAAATTCATCCTACTTTGGATGTCCACAAATCAAAGTAGAAAATGAATTTGTTCAAAAATCCTAACGGAATACAACGTTATACCAAATTGATTAGCTGGAACAAAATCATTGCATTGGTGAATTGGAGTTGTTATCCAATACGGTGACCACATCATTAGAAGAATGAGTAAGCCTCCCGGTGCCGGAAGTGGCCCAACGGCGGCAGCTGCGGCAGTAGCCGCGCAGAAGCAGAAGACCCTACTTCAGAGAGTCGACAATGACATATCCAACATTGTTGACAACTTTAGCCTTCTCGTCAACGTTGCTAGGGTTCGTTCTCCAAAGCTATCTATTTCCCATGTTCAAATTAGGGCTTTTTTACTTGCCTCTTTACTCGATGGTTGTTCACTTTTTTTCTTCTTAGAACAGGTGAACGATCCGCCAGTCCGGAATGCACAAGAAGCATTTCAGATGGAGATGCGAGCTGCTAGGATGGTATGTAGCTTAGGTATTTAAAAGCTTAATTTCTTGTTTTTTCTGTATTGAAATGATCGGATTTCGTATTGATGGGGGTTTGAGCAGGTTCAGGCAGCTGATTCTCTTCTTAAGTTGGTATCAGAGCTAAAGCAAACAGCTATTTTCTCAGGGTTTGCATCTCTTAACGAAAATGTGGACCGCCACATTGCGGAGTTCAACCAACTGGAGGAGAACACTGATCGATTGTTAGAGAGGATCGGGGAGCAAGCAGCTGGCAGCCTTAAGGAGCTTGAAACTCATTACTACTCATCGATTGAGAGAATGAGTCACCAAGAAGGATGACTTGGTTCATTACTCTTCATTTTTGCTTCAGAAAGTTCATGTTTTGCATTTTTTTTTTGCATAAATTTGTCATTGATTTAAAACTTTGATCTTGAGGTGGATTAATTTTGGGCCAGTGCAGCTTTGTTCGACTTTTAGCTATATGGTTACTCATTACAAGATATGTGATGCAAGAGCTCAACCTTCCACGTGACAATTTAGTTAGCCCAACTCATCCTTCGAAAGTCAAAGCAACAGCTAGAGTGCTAAGGAAAGTTGCACCAAAACTTAAAGTCAACCGAAAATCATCAAATTCCACTAGGCATTCATGTGGAAGTCCCTCACAGTTATCCATGGCTTTATGGGCTTTTCCTTTGGAAAGATATATACAATATTTAAACTTTCCTTGAATCCTCCGAGTTTTCACGGTGAATCTTGACAAAATAACTACATTATACTCAACATAGAGACATTTAGCTTGTCATTATTGCCCACTCCTTGCTCCTGCGAGAACTTGGACATGTGGCAAATACCCAGATTCTTATAGATTGATACTTTAACGATTCTTCAAGAACACGTCAAGCACTTCTCTAAATCAATGATGCTTCTCCTACTTATAAACTTGAGGCTTCACATTTGCGAAGTGCAGGTGATCCGGTCTTCATCTTCTACTTCAACTTTCTCATTCTTCCTAGAACATAAAAACTCACAAGGGTAATCGCTCCTAAGGCTCTGTTACTCTATCTTCTATTCTATTGCAATCCTGGTACTTTTTATAATTCTCCCCCAGCGACCCCTTTTCTCATATCAGTGGAAGTTTTCCTTGACTAGGCTTGTGCACGTTAGGATCTCTCCAAACATCGTACATCTATTTCTCTTCTTCGTCAACATTACTTATCTAGTTATTGCTAAATTGCGTGAACAATTTCATTTGTTTGAAACGAGATATTCTTTTCATTTTGTCTTTTCTTTTGACACTTGTGGGTTGATTTCTTGCACTTTTTCTCAAACAAATGGTAGGATGCTTTTTAGAACCCAATTCATGGTTCTAATGGCTACATTATGAAACAAAAGTTCATGATTTTCACATGCATCTTGAGTCACACTGATATCAATGGTGTAGGTCGACTATCAGCTCTTTTAATTGACAAAGGACAGGAAGCATAAGCTATCACTTCTCAACCCCATCTTTTTTCTAAGAACTTCATCAGATGTTGGGCTTTCTTGGAAACTTTGCCTTTTTTGCAAGGAACTGCTGCTGCTATCTTCCTCTAGCACTTTACAGCTCAAGCTTCTTATATGTATACTTGGCTTGCCTTTATAAGTCTATCTGCCAGAACTTGATAAGCTTACACTTTCAACTTCTTTATACAACTCTTTTGGAAATATAATATTTGTTCACTAGGTTTACTACTTATCAAAGCATCTTTCGATGCTTTGGCTGACTTTTTGTGTCGTTCGTTAGCTTCTTCGTGTTGACAGATTGCTTTCGCGGAACTCAACTCCTAACTTAACTTCTTCGAGTTTGCTTAAATTTATTTTGGTGCTGGTCGATCATATTAGGTTGTCTTTAGCTCTCTTACAGCTTTGGTATAGAAGTTTATTCTGATTTTTAGATTGTAAGAGGAATATTTACAGCTCGCAGAGGATAATGTTACCCTTCAGAAACCCGGATGTTTGCTGTCCATTGCTTCGAAGTTCTTTTCCAACCCTAAGCATTTTTTTTTTTAAAGGTGGAATTTGCCTTGCATTAAAACAAAAAGAGGTACAAAGTACAATCTAGTCACCATTTGTAGGAGATTGCAAAAATCAGTAGAGAGAGTTGTGCCTCTTTCCCAGACAAAATCAAAACTAAGAGCCCTATTAGCTAAAAAGTCGACCACCATATTAATTTCTTTGGGTATATGATTAGTTTTACGTGATATAAATATCCTAAGCCGCTCAATAGCCTTTCCTAACGATTGATCATCTTCTTGGCTTGGGGCTCTTGTCTCATTTTGTAAATGTTCTATTTTGTTCATAGCTAAATTTCTTGTGCCTGCCTTGCCCCTTTTAACTGCTGCTCACATGCCCAATAGAACTGCTTCCCTCTTAACTGTGGCTGCTGTGTATGCAGTCGACTTTATTCCTCCACCTTCTAGTAAGCTTGCCTTCCGTGGATCATCCCTCCTTAAACCAAGCTTCTGCTGCGGATTATTCAACTGAAGTAACCTTGTTTCGAGTGTTTTCTCTTTGTAATGCAGTGATGCGCTGCTACTTCCACTACTAGCTGGTCTGGTGTGCAGGCATTTGAAATTGATAATCACATTCTGCAACAAACTAGGTATGGTTCAAGGGTTCAAATCATTTCATGGTTCCTGTCAGTATTCTTCACTGATGAATAGTTTTAGTTTTTGGTTCAAATATTGGATTGTAAACTGTGATTGTTCCTCTTTGGTTTTGGTTTAAGGTAAAAATTGTTTAAATCAAACACATGATTGCTCTTTTGAGAGAGTTTGTGTTCCAGCTGTGCATGATTTGTAATATAATTAATATTTTTTAGGTGAGAAATGGTCTTAAGTTGAACTTGATGAAACGGATGCACATGAGTACATGATTTTTGAAGGTTGGATTCCAATTTATTTCATCTTAATCTTTTGCTAAACTTGATTTTGGAAAATTAATGTTTAACTGAACACATTAATTATATATATATATATTATTAATGATTTAATCTTGAGCAATTAATACATCATGATTCAAAATTGAATTGAAAATTTTTTATTTTAATTCTATGCAAATGCAAGATTTTAATGGGTCGTTAATTTGATTTTAATATGAGCTAAAAATAACCAAACTTTCAATAAATATTTGACATTTGAGGCAAAGCGTTGGCCTTTCATGTATTTGTTCATTCAATCCAGGTTATAAATACCAAAAAAAACAAGAATTAATTGCATGTTTGAACAAAAATCATATGAAAAAATTTTGAAGTATAAGAAATTAAGTTATTATTTAAAAGATGACCTAATAAGCATTAAAAAAAAAAGATTAACGTAATAAAATTAATTATTTATAAATGTATGATTATTATTTACTATTATTATTTTTAGATTTCAACTGATCTAATCTCGAGCAGAGTCGATCCAATCTCGCGTCAACTTGAGGTGAATTCATCAAAATATCAAATCATAAAAATGAATCATCAATCAAAGGAATCTTGGTTGTATCCAAAATTTGATTCAACCTTAGTCCGATATTTGCGCAAAATTATCAGCCACAGGTAAAAGATAGTCCACCAAACACGAGTATAATTTTAAAGGTGTAATGAGATTCTTTCTAAAATCTCACCACAGTACTGCAATTAGAGGTTAAATTTGAACTAATTCAGATCTAAAGAAAAAAATGAAACCTAAACATTCAGTTCATCCCATTGGTTAGAATAAGGAAACCAACATAACAAATAAACTACTCTGCTACCTAACGACCTAAGGGGGGGTGTGGGTGTGGAAAAATACTTAGGTTCGGACAGCTCGCCACGTCACCTTTTCATACTCCTCTTAAATGGCGACACTTGACAGCGGGCGGCCCACTACAGCTGAGTTCGGAGATCGATGTGCTTGTTATAGGAATAAAAGTGCTTGTTATAGGCAGAAATGTGCTTGTTATAGACATAAAGTTGCTTATTTATATATATTTATGCTTATAATAAGCACATTTATGCTTATAATGAGCATATTTATGTCTATAACAAACACATTTATGTTTATAACAAGCACATTTATGTCTATAACAAGCACATTTATGCCTATAACAAGTATATTTCTGTCTATAATAAACACTTTTATTCTTATAACAAGCACATCGATCTCCGAACCCAGCTGTAGTGGGCCGCCCGCTGCCAAATGTCGCCATTTAAGAGGGGTATGAAAAGGTGATGTGGGGAGCTGTATGAAAAAAAAGTATTTTTCGTGGATGTGTGTGTATCAGCACTTGGAAGAAGAAGAAGAAGAAGCCTTCTGTTGCATTTCCTTCAGTTCATCTTCCTCGCACACGAACTTCCTCCAAAACCAGTGCTCCTTCCAGAGCTGCGAGATCTCCTCGATGGGCACCTGCTTGGTCTCCGGCAGGAGGAAGAAGATGAAGAGCGTCATGATCACAATCATGCAGGCGAAGAGGATGAAGATGCCGAAGCGGAGGTGGCAGAGGGAGGCGAGGAAGCACTGGGCGACGAGGGCGGTGAAGAAGAGGTTCACGCAGACAACAACGCTCTGGCCGGCAGATCGCGTCTCCAGCGGGAAGATCTCCGTCGGCACCAGCCACCCCAGCGGCCCCCACGACCACCCGAATGCCGCGACGAAGGCGCAGATGGAGACGACGAGGAGGAAGGAGACGCCCTTGGAGAGAACCTCTCCGTGGCCGAGCTTCAGAGCTAGAGTCACACCCACAATCAACTGTGGAAAACATCATCATCATCATCATCATCATCATCATCATCATATATTGCTGTTAATTTCACTTGAACATCGAAAATTGAATTAAATTTTACTTCGAATTAAAACGATTGAGCAGTTTCTACAACTCATGATATATACCAATTCAATCTCAAACCAACAAAAAATAGAATCGAGACAACTTACTTGAGATCACTCGGATTGAGTTTAAATTGATAGCCAACGAATTAAGAGATTGAGATTGCATTGAACTTTTTTTGTTCAATTTTTGATCGGATTGAGATCAAATTAAATTTTTTCAATTCAGTTTTAAATGGTTTTTTTTTTGGAGCTGCAGGAAGCATAAAAACTTACATTAGAGATGATCATCTGAATGCCAGCTTCCATGAAGAGGAACCTCCGCCCAAGCCTGTCGACTACCGCCATGGAAACCAGCGCACCGACCACCAGCATCGATCCCGTGATGATGGAGGAGTAGAGAGCGGCGCCGGACCCAAAACCCAAGCTCTGGAAGATCACCGGAGCGTAGAACAGGACGGAGTTCTGGCCGGTGAGCTGCTGGAACGCCGGAATACCGATGGCGCCGATGACCAGCTGCGGCCGATTCCGGCGTTTCAGGAGATTGCGGAACGGGTGCTCCACCGCCTGAGCGGCGGCGCTGGCGTCCTTCAGGTCGTCGAGCTCGGCGTCGACCTTCGTGGTGCCTCGCACTCTCTCGAGGATCCGTCTCGCCTCCTCCACCCTCCCCCGCTCGACGAGGCTGTTGGGGGTCTCCGGCAGGAAGAGGCCGCCGGTGAACATGAGAGTCGCCGGAACGGTGGCGAGCCCGAGGGAAAGCCGCCATCCCCAGGGGTGGATTCTCTCGGTGAAGTAGTTGATCAACTCTGCGACGAGGATGCCGACTACGGTGGTCAGCTGGAAGAGCTGGTTCACGGCCCCTCTGATCTTCGGCGGTGAGATCTCTGAGAGGTACAGGGGCACTGCCTGTAAATTAAGTAGTTGAATTTAAACTCAAAAAATAATTTTTTTGATTGCAATTTTTTAAAAATTCAAATAAAAAATCATTTGAAGTTTGGTTTAAAAAAAAAAAAAATTTAAATCGGAAACGAAAATTCCGGGGGAGGAGTTACTTGATTTCCGAAGCCAATGCCTACGCCGAGGAAGATGCGGCCGACGATGAGCATGAAAACGTTGACAGCCGCGGCGTTGATGATGCCGCCGAGGAAGAAGCTCACGGCGCCGGTCAAGATGCTGGCCCTCCTCCCGTACTTCCTGGTCACCGGCGAGGCGGCGAAGGTGGAGAGGAGGCCGGCGAAGTACAGGGACGAGGTGAAGAGGGTGAGTATCTGGTTATCATACTTGCAGTAGTCCGTTTCGTGGAGGTGGGCGTGCTTCCTTTCGAAAGTTTTGGGGAAGAAAGCCTTCAAGAACTCATCCATGGAAGTTACTCCACCTGATCAGCAGTACTTTCAGAATAGTCATTTGAAAATTTCACATTATTTCTGTAATTAAACAGATGAACAGAATCAAATATTGCCATTGATTGCAAACCAATTCTACTAAAAAAAATTCTCTCCTTCTGAGATGCTGCAGAAACATAAAAGATCAGATTTTGAAACCCAAAAATCAATTGTTTCAAGAAACAAAGAATCCCATCAATCGATTGACAAAAGAGATCAAAACCCATTAAAGAATCAGAAGGAAATTAATATTTGAAAGAATGAGAATGAAAACTGACTGGAGACGCCGAGATCATATCCGAAAAGGGAGCCTCCGAGGGACCCCACGATGACGGCCAGCACGAAGTAGCCGGTGACTCTCGCTTCGTAGTACTCCGCTCGCCTTCCCGGTCCGTCTCCTCCGAATCCTCCTCCCGCCATTAACGTTGTTGCTCCAAGTCCTCAAGCTTTATGACGCAGCAGAGCCAACAGAGAAATTGGATGAAATGTACACAAACGCAGATATATAAAGAGAGAGATTACCGATTCTTTCGCTATTCTTATAATCTTATCTCTGTTAACTGCCCCCCGAGAATATCTCAACCATTTTTTTAAAATAATTATATTTTATTAACAAATTAAAATTATCAGATCAATTTTATAAAAAAAATTATTAGATCAAATTGAAATCGAATTAGTCATAATTCATATATATATATATATATATAATATTCGATTCACATGAAAAATCTCCTCTACTACAATTATAATGTATGGGTTGAACTTTGTAAATGAATTATAGATAATATGATAAACTGTTTTTTCATATTGTTGTATTAAATGGATTAGTGTAAGCTTCATGATCACAATATACAATAATCTATAATCACCTTATGAAAAAGTAGCTGGGGTGGCTTATCATATAATACATGTATTAGTCATCTTATATTAACTAGTAAAATTATTTTTTTATATATTTTTTGTCTGTTATATGTGTATAGTACTCATACTTTAGTTGTTTTTCTCTTAACAATCACACTAGCTTTCTATTTCAACACTAAACAGCACTCACAGAGTCGCATCGTTCTTTAGATCTCTCTCTCTCTCTCTTTTGTTGTTGGTTACAAAACATATAAAAGATTCTTATTTTTAGATAGATAAAAAAATAAAAAAAAAATCTATAATCACCTTAGATTTTAATGATGTAAATGCTCGGATTAAAATTGGATTGGGTTACGGCAGATTCAATTAACTCTAGATGGAGAAAGTCGGATCCTAAGAATATAATGTTATATCTAAAAATATTATTTTTACATATGACCTAAGTTATGAGAATAATTCGAGTTTGAGCTAAGCAAAATATGGCTCAAGTTTAGCTTATCTAAATTCTATTTGAGTTAGAGCTATCTCAAGTTTTAATCGAGCTAACACAAGCCCCGTAAAAAATTAAACTTTTTTAAAAACTAAAAAATAATTACTTTTATTAAGATTTAAAATTAGATAAACTTAATAGATATCTTAACATCTAATACATAATTATTTAAATATTTAAATTATCTATAAATTATTATATGATTGGTGCTGTGTCATTATATTAAAAGATGTATAATAATAAAAAATTAATCAAATTTCACAAATAATTAGAACAATATTTAAATGTTGCTTAATTTTAAATTATTTATCTAAATATAACATCAAATTGTGTAATTAATTTTTCTAAATAATATAACATAATATTACAATAATGTTTAACCACCAAACTGTCTTTTAAACTTATATAGAGCTTCTAATGAAGTTATCATTTTAGTCTAATAATTTATTATTTGCAAAAAATTTGTTGTTATCAATGCATAATTTTATATATTTAATATTTAAATTTTTTAATAAAACATATTAATCGCTAAAATTATATAAAAATTACATCTCATATATAATTCATGTCATAAAATTATAACCTTTATTACATATATATCACAATTTTATAACATAAATTATATATCAAATATAATTTTCTTATAATTTTAATAATGAATATATAATATTAAAAATTTAGATATCAAATATGTAAAATAAGTAGATTTTAATAGTACGTATATAATTAATTTATCTTTATCATTTATTTATAGTTTTGTAACTAATCTTAAATATATGTTCTCTTACCTTCTTTAAAGGCCAGTGAAGTTGTTTGCTGGTTAAATTACCAAACACTTTACCCCAATTAGATATTGAATAATTAATTAAAAATTGTAATTATGCACTACTTCAATGAAATTATAGTAATGTTAAATAAGTGAACTCAATGCTCCATAAAAATTCATAGGATTACTTGTGAAAATTATTGAACTTAAATTTTGTTCAAAAGATATAGAGATTAGTCAAATAATTTTCTAATTTAAATATAATTTAATTGATTTCTAATTGAATAATGTGCTTCAATCTGAAATCTATGTACAGTTTGTGGTTAGAGTTAAAATTAAACTTGAGGGCATTTAATTCTAAATAATTATAAGTTCAATTAATTTCAACAAACAGGAATCAATGATGATCAATTCATAGAATAGCGAGCAATTTAGATATCTTGGATTAATCATACAGAATAACGATAAAATAAATGTTAATATTATTAGTAAAATTCAATCATGATAAATAAAGTGGAGAAAATTCCACTCACTGAATATTATATGGTACTCAATAATTATAATGGCAGCAATATTATATGGTACTGAATACTAATGAGTATATGTAAAAAAATAAAATAAAAAATGAGTATATCCATAAAAAAATTAGAATTGCCTCAATTGAGAATAAATTCAAAGAAAGTCAGTTTAGATGATTTGAACTTATAAACTGTATATCGATAGAAATTCTAATAAGTAAAATTGAATTATTAGATATTACCTATGTAAAAATAGAAAAAAAAAATGTCAAAAAAAATTAGTAAGAAACTATAAGAAATAATTTTACATATTTAAAATTAAATGATAATTTACTAATTGATAGCGTGCAATGTAAACAAAGGCCCTGTTTGGCGCAAGGACCAAAACAGGACCAAAATAATACTAGTTTAAAAAATAACAGTAGTAATAATAAATAAATTATTTTTAATTATTTTACACAAATTTTAATATAAAAAATAATATTTTACTTCACATACTCAATAATTTTTAATAAAAATATAAACTTTATTTCACATCTTAGATCAAAATACTCGATTTAAATATTTTGGTCTAGAATGTGAAATAAAATTGATATTTTTATTTTAAATTATTGAGTATGTAAAGTAAAATAATATTTTTTATATTTAAATTTGTGTAAAATAATTTAAAAATTTTATTTATTATTATTATTATTATTATTTTTTAAATTAGTACCATTTTCGTACTGTTTTGATCATGTTTTGATCCTCACGCCAAACAGGACCAAAATATTCGTGTAATCGATCTCACCCAATAAAATAAAGACTTGATTTGTTGTTATTATTGTTATTGTAAATATGAAGGACTGATTAATTTGGCTTAAGAACAACTAAATGTAAGTTTTGTTCTTTATATTAATGGTATAATTATCAATAAAAAAAAGGTTTCCCGCCACTACAGTACTGAGTCAGTAAGAGAAACATATTTAGAGAACTAAATAGGTAATCACTTTTGTTTTCGTTTTATTCTTGTTCTTGATTGAATTCCATACCAATATTTTTTTGTTAGTTATTGATTCTTACAAAAAGTGGTGGTTATTCCGGACTAAATCACATAAAAAAAGCTTATTTGCCGAGTTTGGATGGGTTGATTTAAGTTGTCATCAAATACATGTTAGGGGGCGTTTGGTTCGTTGTTATCTCGGTGTTATGTTATATAATCTAAAGAGTCTGTTTGGCGCAAGAACTAAAATAAGGACCAAAATGATACTAATTTAAAAATAATAATAATAATAATAATAAATAATTTTTTTTAATCATTCTACACAAATTTTAATATAAAAAATATTATTTTACTTCACATACTCAATAATTTTTAATAAAAATATTAACTTTATTTCACATCTTAAATCAAAATACTCGATTCGAATATTTTGGTCTAAAATGTGAAATAAAATTAATATTTTTATTAAAAATTGTTGAGTATGTAAAATAAAATAATATTTTTTCATAGTAAAATTTGTGTAGAATAATTAAAAAAATTTATTTATTATTATTATTATTTAAATTAGTACTATTTTATTCCTAATTTTGATCCTTGCGTCAAACAGGGCCTAAATGTCATAAAATCTAAATGTCATCTTTTGATTAATAATTTTATAATCTTATAAAAAACTATTTATAGATGTCATTAAACTAAACAATTGCTTTCTCTAGATAACATAACATAACATAACGTCAAGATAACATTGAATCAAACGCACTCTAAGTAACTTTTCCAACAACAAAAAAACCCAAACATGTTAATAGAAACAATTCGAGAAACCGAATCCAAACGATCACTAACAAAGCTTTCAAAAAGAAAGGCTTTTATTTGGATATCATGCTAGATTGTTTGAAGCAGGAAGTAAGTGATTTAAATTAAGCCATCGAAGAGCTCCGTAGTAAAGATATTACTTTGGAAAGGTCAACGCCGCTTACTCCCTGTTGCAAGCTCCCATGCTCCCAATATATGATTGACAATTTCATCTATTCCAACTCCATGCTTCACCTGCATAACATAACAAGACGCAAAATTTAGCCATGTTTTCATATTGATGCGGGAATGTTATGTAAATTTTAAAAATGTACTATTATAATTGAAGCATGATTAAATTTCCAAATTATAAATAACAATGAGAAAATAAGTTCTGAAAAATAAATCATTTCAAAATGATAATTAAATTAGAACTTTAGATAAATAAGATCTTTTTTAAAAAAAATTAGATTAGGATTGTCAATTTTAATTTAAAAGATCAAATCTATGCTTCATAAATAAAGTAAACTTTCTAATAGTTAAATCAAACACTAATTTTCTCACAATTGAATGTTGGATCTCTCAAGTAGCAAATAATTTTCATTAAAATAGACTAAGCAGTAATTACAGAAATTTACACCAATATCAATAATCCAGACAGAGTCAAAATGCAAATAGCTATAATGATGAGAATTTATAATTATCCTAGTTAGTAATCCATCACTTGTCATATTGCCAAATTAGTCCCCTTATGCTCTTCTGAAACTTACATTTTTTCTATGTAAACTTCATCTTAGCAACCTATTGGTGCATTGCCTACTCCAACATGTTAAAACAATAAAAATGTAATTTTGTGATCTCTTCAAAAGATGCTCCTATTCTTAGACTACACATGATATAAACAAAAATTATTTTACATTTCCATATGTTAAAAATTATTTTAACATTTTCATTTCTGCAATAAATAGCAATAATGTTTATAAAAGTGATATTAAATCTAGGTCATGAAATAAGTAATTTTCAAAAATGAAGTTCTTGTTGGAGTATCCCTCCTTATGAGGAGAAAGTCAAAAAGTCAAGAAGATATAACAAAAATGCCTCTAAAAAATGTAGGCTTCAAATAAAGGAGTCAACAAGGTTATTCGTTGACGAAAAACTATTGTTGAAAAAAGGCATTACTCGATAAGGTTGGCTAACCAAAGAAAGGTTTTGGATGAAGAGAACCTTGAACGAGGTTGAACCAGAAGAAAGTCTTTGATGAATGGAGTTCCCAAATAAGGATAGGTAGTCCTTGAATGAGAACAACCTCAAGGAAGATAGCCCTCAAGAAGAGAATTTCGAACCTAAGGAGCTAGTCATCTGTACATTCTTTGAGAATTGAACCCATACTCTAGAAGGATCAAAGAATCTTCAGATGATTATAAAGTGGCCACACCAACCTCCTACTTAGGATGGGCACATTTGAAAGCCACATACAAGGATACTTTTGACATTTCCAAGGAGTAAATGTTTCTCTATTCGTGTGTTATAGAAAGGGAATAGAAGGGAAGTATGAAGTAAATATTAAAGAAGTGCAGTGCTACTGGAGTCAATCTAGATATCCACTAAGAGCATCCATAAATCCATTGCCAATGGTGAAGACCAGTCATTTAGGGGGAGTTCAATCTCTTGAAGGCTTCAAAAAAAGAAGATAAAGGCAGAGAAGAGAAGTTCTCTGTTGGCCACCTAAGACGAGTTAGATCTACATGAAGGACATGTAATCCTCCAGTGAGTTATTAGAGAATAAACCGAAAGCACTTTGTTTTCAGCTAGTTGTCAAGTTTGTGAAGCTGTAAGTTCTTTCTTAGTCCTCCCCATTTAAAATCTCGAGTATTTTTGACTATCTACAAGTTATAAGAGGTCCTATGGGAAGAGAGTTTCCACATCTACTCTTCTCATCCATCTAAAGCCGAAAATAGTTTTCATCCTAGAAAATTTGTATTTTATTTAAGTAGTCAAAACATTTTGTTTTTCTTTCTTTGAAACACCAAAAGTTCTAGTTGGGGATAATTTCAAGACTAAATCATTGAAAGCATTAAAGTCATTGAGTTACAGAACTTCGAAAGATCTTTCTTTCTGTTTCCAATATACGGTCATGGTCATATTAGAATTCATCAAATGTAACATCGTATAGCGATAACCACAAATGTTAATTAACTAATACAGGGCATTGCAGTCTTGTTGGCAAGCATAGTTTAGAACTCCAGACAAACAGGAGATGCCAAGAATATCTTAGATACATAAAAGTATTTAGCACCAGCAGTTTTTTTTTTATTAAAAAAATGCATTTTCTAACCTTGTATCTACACAATGCTTTTGTTTGGACATTCAATCACATAATGTAACAAATCTGACTATTTTTCCAAGGTTTTATTTGTGTCGCGATGATGTGGACGCCATAAAAGTCTTATATTGGAGAATCAAATGGGAACAACACTGTAGGTCTGCAACATTAACCCTGATAATGGTTTCTATGCACAATAAATTTATTATAAATTTTAATAACTTTATTTCACTTCCAATACAAATTTCAACTTTAAAAATCAACTTTATTTCACATCCAACACAAATTTTAACTTTAAAAATCAACTTTATTTCACATCCAATACAAATTTCAATCTTAAAATTAACTTTATTTTACATCCTACACACCTCCCAATATTAAAATAAATTTATTTCCCATCAACTCTATAAAATAAAATATTTTCTCTTTCCTTATCTAAATTTAACACCTAACCAAACAAGCCCAATGACTTCAATTTTCGTAACCCTTAAGGATAGAAACTTAAACCATAAAAACAAATGGAGAAACACATATCAGACGTGATTAGGAACAATAGATATATAGTTTCTAAACCTGAGCAAAGACAAAAGGTCCTCCATCTCGCATACGCAAAGCATCTCGTTCCATAACAGCCAAGTCCGCCCCCACTGCAACTGCAAGGTCTGTCTTGTTTATCACCTGAAAGTCATAACCATCCATTCAGTTACAAGAAGGGATGAAAATTATGTAATAACCTCCCCCGGATTCCTAATAGACTCAATTTATATGTTTATATGTTTATGACATATTCAAGGTAGATATGTGAATCAAGGTGTTAGAGCGCATAGCATATACACACCTGTATGAAACAAATTGATATGTAAAATTCATAATGTATGTCTAAGCCAAGATGTAATGTAGATAAATCAGCTTACAAATTGATTACTTAATACCAACTCTCAAGCTTAACTTGATGCAACCCTAGCTAGAAGAAAACATGCGTTAACGAGACAAATTTTATCAAGGAAGAAGATCCACATTGTATTAGACATGAAAACTGACGGAAACAAATGCATAAGGTCAGCAACATTGATGAAACAAGACTAGATGATGGATAAGATGATTATGATAGAAAGTGCAAGAAGTTTGTATGACATCTTTCTGAAAAAAGCTGAACTATATACGAACCAAAAGATCTGCTTGGGTAATTCCCGGTCCTCCCTTTCTAGGTATCTTATCACCACCAGAAACATCAATTATGTATATGATAAAATCTGCCAACTCTCTGCTGAAATTAGCAGCCAGATTATCTGTTAAATCATGGCATGTTTCAGGCAAAATAATCAACTTTATAGAAATTCTATTTCTTGAAAATACAAAGATGAAGTAAGAAAAAGCAATTATGGAAAAGGAAGAGATCCAAAAATATAGGTGATGACAAGTTTTAAAGAAAAGATGTATTTCCAAAAGGTAACAAAGAAATTCCAGCCTTAATCAGGAGAGCAACTTTGCCAGCCCAACATGAAGGACAACACTATATCAAACTTACAGGCATTCTAGATAGTAATACATCAAGTACGACAAAAAAATCATGGCCATTTTTCCACTAAACCCTTGTGTTTTTGCCTGGCCAACAACTCATAAGAGCTTCAGAATATTTTATGCCAATCAATCAAAAAAGAATCCATATTTGTCCCTATGAATACAATAAGTTATAGGCGACCAAACTAATATATCTAAGTTTAAACAATATTTTAGCAACAGTAACTCACACAAGGTAGATTGTTTTTTGGCCAATAAATAGTAAAGGAATATAAACGAGACACAAATACAGATTCCTTTTCGGGCCAACAGATTGTATAGGAGCATCAAAATGACTTGTGGTTAAGTTGCCATTTTTTCTCTTTATGCCTCCTAACATCAAGAGAAAAGAATACTACAACGCATGTCTTTCAATGCTATAGCTGCCATTATAATGTAGTGAAGCTCTAGGTTGGCTTTTTGTCAGAAATTTGAACAAATACAGGGATGAGTGGGAATGAAAACCTAACAGATTGTATAGGAGAATCAAAATGACTTGTGGTAAGTAGCCATGTATTGTGAAGCTCAAGGTTGGCTTTTTGTTAGAAATTTGAAGAAATACAGTGATGAGTGGGAATAAGAACCTCCCCCGGATTCACAAAGTAATAGGTCTGCCTTGTACAAGGTGGAGAGCTCCTCAAGCGGTCCCAGGTTGATGCTTATATCCTCACGTATGGCTGCATGTGGACAACCTCCTGTCTCGACTGCACGAATTCTCTCTTCAGGAAGTGCACCATGTTTCACCAAGAACTCTCCATCTTCCTTTGTGAATATGTCATTTGTAACCTAAATAACATGGAAGCTTTGAAAAAACTGAGATAGAGAAATGCAATTAAAACAAATTCCTGTAAATAAAACGCTTCATGTGCTAAACATCAATGCAAAACTGTAGACACACATGTAATTAATACATAAAGTAATAAGATGAAAGGCAACAAATTATGCACATATTGTTCTAGGAAGGTAGATAGAGAGGACTGCCTATTGCTAGACAAAACACCCTGAAAAATAAAGAAATATTTCTTTTGATTGATAAAAATAAAGAAATATTTCTTTTGATTGATAAAAATAAAGAAATATTGCATTATGAAGCTAATTACTCTGCTATTTAGCCCCAAGAAAAATAAGAAAAAAATTGACAATTCTTTTTTTCTCTTTTGAGTAATTTTGAATAATGGTTCCAATGGAAGGGATAGGTGGGGGGCACTAAAGAAAAAAAAAATGGAAATCACCTTTTATGATGATTCCTCATCAAGATAAGAAATGGAAAAGGGATAGAGAAAAGGATGAGACGCTTTGCACCAACTTAAGCAGCAACCTTATCTATCAACTACAAGATCTAAACAAAAGTATTTTATACAAACAACCACAACCTGTTCGATGGCAATGGCATTGGGCCATCATTTATCTTGCCAAAAATGAGAGGTTATGAACTTCTTAGCTTGTTCACGGTTTGATGATGTTCAAAAGACAGGAATAGCGTGTCCCTTTCCCAAGGAAACTTTGAAAATAGTCCGGAAGTCAAATGGACAAGATACCATTTCAATTAAAATGTCTACATGTGAGTCAAACATCAAAACCAGTGGCTAACAAATTTGCGATTCAAATTAGAAATAGTAATTAAACTAAAATTAGGTGTATGAAAGTGACAATCATTTAATTCAAGATTAAAAAGCAAATTTTAGTAGTTTGAGGATGTATAACAAAGGGAAAAAGATGCAACTCCAAGACGGCAAAAATATTCGCAACTCAAACAACATTAAAACACTTTACAACCATCAAGTACCTCAGACAACTCATAAAAATAATATTACTAGCCTATATACGTAATGCTAATTCCAGGATATAAGGCTGGATTTCGTGAAATCACTTGATTAAAAAATGGTATGCGAAATAATAAAACCATGGAGAAAAGAAATCAACCATTTTTTAGCAAGTTTGAGATTTAATGGTTGTAGTAGAAATGTAGGGCTTGAGAATCACTTGAAAAAGAAACTGAATCATAATTCATCTTCTCAAAAAATTACATTCAAATCAACATCATTTTAAAACATGAGTGATCAACCAATATTGTACACATGCTAGTTCAATGTATCAAGATAATAGCCCTACAAGTTTTAACAGTGAAATGAAACTTTAAAATGTAAGAGTGAAATTAATTGTTCTAAGACATAATTTTGAAACTTTAAACATGTAAGAGTGAAAATCAAAGACTTGAGAACCTCATTATTAAAGTATTAAACAAATTTTCTTACCAACATAATTTTGAAACATAAATGATGAGCCAATAGTGCACCTACGTGAGTTAAGTTCACCGCAATAATTTCCTAAAACTTCTAACCACTGATTGGCCCGGAATTAGGCTTGCTATATTGTTCCAGTAGTCTGTGAGATGTTAGAATCCAGAGAGGACACTTAACAGCAAGAACAGAGTAAGGAAGAAGTTTATGGCAACATACTGCTGCAAGACTATACTTGTCACGCAGATGTTGGCAGAGTGCAAGCATTAGAGCCGTTTTCCTGAAAAGATAGAAGGATTGTGATGAAGATATGAACTTAGAATCATGCAACAGACATATAGCCTGCTTAAACAGTGGCTATGAAACACAAATACCTGAAGTAGAACGAGCAAAAACAAATAAAAACTAGCAAAACTGCAGATTTAAAGCATGTGAATATGTTGTGCCATTGTAAACTTGTAATTATTTAAAGATAACATAAACGAGCCATTATAATAGTGTAAAAACCCCGCTGAAATCTACTCAGATTAAGACAAAGGACATTCAAGATCGCGATGAAAGGGGCTAAAGTCATGGGAAATGAAAGAGTGGCCGTTAAATCACTGCCATAGAGCAAGAAGCGTAACCCGGTGCCCACAGGACCGCCTATGCCGACAGTGAATGCCCGCTCTTTGAAGTCTCTAGCGACGAGCGGCGGTGCGCGAGCGCTGAAGAGGCCCGGCGAGTAGATCGGCTCGTGCGAGTGCGGTGCGAGCCCATCATGCGAGTGGTACACCCTGCCGTCCGCTCCCACCCACGAAGACGAGTCGCCGACATGCCCTCCTTCTCTGAGGTGATGAGCACGTCGTTATGGGGGTGGGATGGAAGAAGATGACATACGCAGTAGAAGGAAAGGAGAGAAAAGAGAGGAAGGTGGAGAAGGGGAATTTACTCATGGGCGTGGTGGTGGTGGTGGTGCTGCTGCTGATCGGATTCGGAGGCCATTGAGCAGGAGAAAACGGCGTCGACGCCTTCTTACTCCTGGAGACTGGAGCTCAGATAGCTGCTCTAGGCGGATTCGGGTTGGTTCCACCTCTACCCTGATCTGAATATATATGCATATATATCTATATCTATACCTATACCTATCCATACTATATTATAAAAAAAAAATTATCTTATCTATATTTTTTTAAATTTAAAAATTCCGAAAAAAAAAACTATAATTATATTTTGGTCTCAAATTTTTTATATTCTTATAAATAAGACCACTTTATTTATATTTAAATTCAATTTTTTTTCTCAAATTATCATAATTATATTTAAGTTCAAAAAAGCTAAAATTATATTTTAGTCTTAAATTTTTCACCTCCTTATAAATAGGTCAAAATTATTTATATTTAATTTTATTTTTTTCAAGTTATTAGTCCAAATTATTTATATTTAAGTCTTTTTTTAAGTTATTATATTTATATTTAAGTCCAAAAAAGCTAAAATTGTATTTTAATTTCAACTTTTTACCTCCTTATAAATAAGTTCAAATTATATATATTTAACTCTATTTTTTTCAGATTATTTGAGCATTGAATTAATAAATTTTATTTTTTATTTTATGGAAAAAAAAATTTATCTTAGCTGAAATTGTATTTTATCTTAATTTTTTTACCTCCTTACAAAAAAGTCTAAATTATTTATATTTAATTTTAATTTTTTCAGGTTATTAGAGCACTGAATTAATAAACGTTATCTTTTATTTTATATAAATAAATAATTTTGGACCTAAAATAAATAATTTTTGACCTATTTATATTGATATGAAAGTTAGAGATTAAATTATAATTTTTTATATATAAAAAATATGGATAAGAATGGGCTGCAAACTGTCAATTGTAGTAGCTAGCAGCCACCACCCAAGCCTCCCCTCTGCCACTTGGAAAGAAGAGAAGAAAAATATTTTAAAAGAGAAGTAGATCAGGTGAAATTGCATTTTAGTTTTAACTTTTCCATCTATTTATAATAGTTTCAAATTATTTATATTTTTTTTTTCAGATTATCAGAGCACTGAATTAATGAATTTTATTTTTATTTTATAAAAATGAATAATTTTGGATCAAAAATGAATAATTTTGAATCTAAAATAAATAATTTTGGGCCTATATATACGAATATAAAAGTTGAGGGATTAAATTATAATTTTTTATATATAAAAAAAATGGATAAGAAAAGGCTGGCTGCTGCAGTTAGCCACGGCCAAGCCTCCCCTCTGCCACATAAAGAAAAAAAGAGAAAAAAAAAAAAGGAACAAAGATTATGGATTAAGCTTTGCCTTTGCTGTCTCTGTCGTGCCCCTCTATTTCGCTTCTTCCGCCAAGCCCAGCAAGCAACAACAGCCGAGAGTTCCGCCCGAAGAAGCAAGGGCAGCAATAGCTAGGAAAGAGTACGTTATCAGATAATTAACTCCAGTTGTTAATTGAAGCATAGACTGATTATAGTATTTCTATTAATTTGTATAATCGATTATGAATTTCTTATACTGATAATTTGTATAATTGATGAATTAGAAACGGAAGAAAATATCAAGATGACAGATAAAGATTTAATGTTGACAGAGAAATATAAGATTAAATTCGAAGAAAGAATTTCACAGAAATGAAAAGAACAGTTGACAGAGAATGAAAAATATCAAATAAATATTAAAAGTTTACCTGCACTAATGCAGAATATACTAAAAGTGCAGCAGTATACGGAGTTTGAAAAATTAATAGAGAATTCAGAAATTATAGCATCAAATTTGCTTGTAAGTAAGGCAAGAAAATACCTTAAAAGTGAAAAAATGATAATTAAAATGTAATATGTGATATAATATAGATGATGTTTTGATTATACAGATAAATATTGCTAATTTATATTTCTTATGCTAAGTTAGAAATTAAAAAATAAAGACAAGTTATGACTTGTGGACTTAAAACTCAGGATCGAAGACTATCGTAACCGATGTTATGGATATGTTGTAGCTTATGCATCGTCACCGATATTGAGATCAAAAAGGGCAAAACTTCTGGGCTAGATCGCTTTAATGATCCCTTGAAGAATAGGGCAATGTTTAGAAAGGTCGAACAAGCGCATTGAGGATTATTGTATTCGATGTTATGGAGGATGCTGTAGCTTAAGCATCGCGACCGATGTTGAGAAAGGTCAAACTGGGATCGAGGCGTATCGTATCCGATATTTTGGGAAATGATGAGCATAAGCATCGTAACCGATGTGCAGAAAGGCCGAACCAACAAAAGGAGTATTGTATCTGATGTTATGCGCATGCTGTAGCTTAAATATCATGCCCGATATGAAAAAGGGCGAACCAATGGATCATGTGCAACGCACATAACTTTACTAGTATATATATATATATATATAAAGAGAGAGAGGGGATCGAATTATACATTGGATTGAGTCAGAATTGATTTGGATTCTCTTAATTCAAAAATTAAATCATATCATATCAGAATTTGAGTTTTTGGGCTTCATCTACTTATAATAAAAGTCATTATTTAAAATATTTTTTATAATCAAATGAAAAATATTAATAAATTTTGTGAATATAAATAAAAAAAATATTTTTATGTATTTAAGTATTTCAATATAAATATTATATATGCATTGAAATATAAACTTATATATAAAAGTAAATTACGAAAATTAGTATATTATATATTGTGGTCTTACATAATTTAAAAATATTTTTCATTAATTAATTATAGTATCACTCTCTATTTAAGCTTTTTTAAAAAAACTCATTAGTTACATCATATATTTATATAAATTATAAATTAGATTATATTAATGAATTAGATTTTAAATAAGTTAGGTCAATGATCATTCGAATTTCATCTATTTATTTGTAAATAGATTGAATCAATAAATGAGATAGATTGGCAAATAAAAAAATAATTTATTTTGAAATTTAATCAGAACATAGCTTAGATTGAATCAAGTTATGATCTGATCTATTGACAAACTTAGTCCGCCGGTGATCGAAAGAACGTTAGTGCAAAAAAAATATTTCTATTACAGACTGAAAACTTTTGTTTTACAAATATATCCTCCCGTATTGGATATTGTAATTATTCTTGGGTTTACCTCATTGATGCAAGCTTTTTTTTTTCAGCTTAGATAAATCAAGTTTTAATAAAATCATGGGCAAATTACTCCAAGGTCCTTAAGTTTAACGCTTAATATTGTACAGATCTATATTTTTAAAATTATAATATTGGGTCCCTNTGGTAATTTTAAAAAAATTTAATAATAAAAAAATAAAAAGACTCATTTGATAATTTATTAAAACTCAGGAACCCCGATGTTATAATTTTAAAAACACGAATAAGCGTTAAACCCAAAGATCTAGGCACAATTTGCTCTAAAATCAATTTAATATAAGTTTATGAGATAAAAAAATAATAATAATATAAGTTTTTGCTATTTTATAGGAACTTCGCATTCACATGTTTCGATCTTCATTTTTTATGCTGCTGTGATCCATCGTTATTGAATTTTAAATTTCAGTTTTCCGCATTTATTTAGAGTTTTAATTTCAAATTTTAGAACTCATTTTCAAACTACTATTTAAAAAATATTTTTTAAAATTAAATAGTATTTATCTCCGAAAACTATCAGCTCTTGAAATTAAAGCTAGGCAAATTATAACTAGGTATAATTTTCATATTGATTTATATTTTTGAAGGACTTAATTATGAATTCAATTTTACGTTTTTTAATTCACAATCGGGTTCTCCAAAACACTCAATAATTCATTATAATTCCCTCATGGTTGCACTTAATTATCCAGTAAATTGAAGTCTCAAATATTGAGAAAGCCAGAAATATCGAGGATACGTAGCAAGAATAAGAACTTTTTTTTTTGTTTTGGTATTTTACCGAAGCTTTTTATTAACGGGGCTTTGATCTCTTGAAGGAGACATTTGTACTTTCCCTTAAGGGGCACGTTATGTTATGTTAACTAGAGAAAATAATTATTTAATTTAATAATATTTATAAATAATTTTCTATAAGATTATGTTGACGTAGGATGTGGGGATCCCAAGAAATACCAAAGAAAGAGAGTTCCGGGAGATGGCGGCGCGCAAAGGGGTGATGAGCCTGTTAATGAAAGCTCGAGGAGAAGACTAGTTCAAAGCAACCAGAAAAACACACAGAGATTTAAGGTGGTTCAGGGAGAAAATCTCCTACGTCCACCGGTCGGTCCGCGAAGAAATTTCACTAATGGATGAAGG
>JAEMOT010001963.1:232580-287449 GCA_019297695.1 Apostasia ramifera | reverse complement strand
AAAAAAAAAAAAAAATTATTTACTCAAGAAAATTTATTTTATAACATACCTGACAACATGAAAATAACTAGACACATACATCTTCCAATCTATATCTTCCAAATTACTAATGAATGCTATTGCATGATTGCAAGGTATTCCAGTCAACTGCCACTCACCGCATGAACATGATTTCTTATCCAAATCTACTCTATGCCGATCATCATCACCCTCTACCTCCGTAAGTGTGGGTGATGCCTCTCTAATGTCATATTTACTAACACAATTCAAATATTTTTTAATATGATCTTGAACGACTGGTACCAATCCATTAACCCATCTAATCATCTCTTTTTTTGTTTGATTACGTTGCTCCATAATCATCATCCTTATCTCATCTAACAGATCTATCAAATTTTTTCCTCTATGCTGTGAGATCCATGCATTAAAAGATTCGGATGTATTATTAGTATTGTCCTTGCTTCTCACTAGTGGATTGAAATCTTTTCTAGCTCATTTGTATTTAAGATTGACGAGATAATTATATAAATTCTTCGAGATGTTAGAAATTGCAGCCATGCTTTTTTGGTGCTCCCAATCTGTGTATGAATTTGCTGCAGCCCAAACTAAATTACGTAGTAGTGCTATCTTATCACCTTTCAAAGTCTTCTTGAGATTCTTCCATAAGTGACGCCTGCATACTCTATGCTCTGCTTGTGGGGCTTCAAGTCTAACGACATCTTCAATGCCCTTCTCCATATCTGAGATAAAAGATAAGTTCTCAATATTATTTTCCAATGCCAGCATTAGATGCTTAAGAAACCACTGCTAAGTATCTTTATTTTTACCCTCGACAACTGCATAAGCAATAGGATATAAATGCCTATTCCCGTCAAGTGCAGTAGCAGAAAATAACATGCCAAGATACTTCCCTTTAAGATGACATGCATCCAAGCCAATTAAGGGTCTACAACCTGCAATGAATCCATCAACACAATCTTTGAAACTTACAAAGAAGCGCTTGAAGCTGAAATCTGCGTGACAGTAATCAAAAATGACATGACTGTTGGGATAACATTTCAAAAGCTCGTGATGAAATGCCGGAACTAATTTGTAACAATCATCAGCTTCTCCAAAAATAAGTTTCTTTGCAGTAGCTCGACTTCGCCAAACCTTCATATACGGAAGTTTTAGGCCATATCCTTCAATTTCTGTTTAAGCTGCCTAGGACTAATGTCAGGTCGAGCTTTAACAGCTTCCTTTATCAAGCTTGCAATCCATGAACTAGTCACCATCTCATTACTCTTCTTTAGTCCTGAACAAGCATGCTCATTTACGAATTTGGTAATCTTCCATTTGTCACATTCAGAAATAATATTACCTCTAACTCTCCATGAGCATCCTTTAGCTGCACAAATGACAATCAATCTAGTTTTTTCACTGTATTGTGTCCGTATTCTAAACTTCTCCATTACCGCTTTCTTAATAATTGCATCCTTTAATGACTGTTTATCTGGAAACACTGATCCTTCAATAACTTCTAGTTTTTTAGAATATATTTCCAACTCCATTTCGCTGTATGAAGAATCTAAACTAAAACTCATCCTAAAAGGATTAACATCCAATTCATCGATGTGCATTGGGTCAGACTCACTATTCAATTCGTCAAAGCCACTTGATTCCTTTGTTTCATCACTGACAGCACCATTTGATTGAATATTTTCCTTCATCGGAGCTGAATAAGTAATCTGAAAGTTGATATATCTCAAAAACATAACAAATAACTCAACCAAACCTTATTATACAAAATCTCAACAAACCTTATAAAAACTTAATTGAGGTTACAAGAAAAATCAACCACACTAAATGATTTTTGAAAAAAAAAAACAGAGAAAGCAGAAGAGGAGGTGAAGGAGGAGGATGAAAAATTAATTAGCGAAATAATTACTGCAGAGGAAGAAGCAGAGGATAACCAAGAAAGAGCTGCAATAGTGAAATTAATTAGATGGAATTGAGGAAGAAACATAGAAGCAAGTGGAAGAAGCAGACGCAGCTTCCACAACACCCAACGAAGCTGCTGCAGCATAAAATTAAAAGATGGAGTGAAAAAAATGGAGGAAAAACTACCTTTCTTGGAGTTACAGAATTTCGTCGCCACCGGCCTCTTCGAAGCTCCGATGATGCGATGCTCGCGTCAGAAGAAGAGGGTAAACAGATGAGTGCGATGCTCACGTGAATGCATCACCGCCGGCCTTAGTGCAGCTCCAAGCGCGATGCCCTAGCCATGGTTCTCTTAAGATGGAATGGGGAAGAGGAAGAAGAAGAAGATGGATATCCTCTGCCTTGTCGCTGGGGAAGAGGAAGAAGAAGAAGTAGGTTATAATGGATATCCTCTGCTTTGTCACCGGGGAAGAGGAAGAAGAAGCAGGTTATGAAGATTTAATGAAGTTGCAACTCCTGAGTTTGGTCGTTGCCAGGTTCCGATGGCCGCTCGCAATGTCCGCTCGCGATCGAGCATGTAAGAAGAAAATACAAAATAGCTGAGTACTGATGCGCTTGATGCCCGCTCGAGATCAACGACTGAGATTTGGTTGAGATTAACTATGATTAAATCTTTCAATGAATTTACTGCATAATGTGAAAAATAAAAAAATAGCTATTTAACGTGTAATATCTATAATATTTTAAAATTTAAAATAAAAACCATAAATTAGCCTAATTTCTGTATCTATCATATAAATGTCCCTAATTTTTATTAATAACTTTGAACATTAATTATTTAATTTTATGTTTAAATAACATATATTTTATATATAATATATATATTTTAAAATATTATATATAATTATTTTTTTATCATACCAATATCAACAATTGAACTAATCCATCAAATTAGATCTAATTATAAATTGAATAATATTTCAATTCAATTACCAATTTAATATTTAAAACATTATTTTTTTATTTTAAAATTGTAAAACTTCATTTAAAAAATGCGTTTATTCACGTGCTAAAAAGGAAATTAGAGAAGAGCATTTATTTACATAAGTAGAGCATACTATGCATGATTAAACAGAATAATCACATTACAAAATGTCATTTTAATTTTATTTTAAAAAATATTTAAAATTTATTTCATATCACATCATACACAAACTTTAATATTAAATAAATATTTTATTTTATATTTAATATAACTCATTTTTCTCTTATCATTCACATTTTCTAAAAAAAATTAAAAATATTTAATTAATTCACTTATAAGCTCCACATGGTCAGATGACGCACCCAAAAAATTTGATCACTTTGAAATTCTTCCTATACGTAAATTGATAAATGATGAAATTTTCTATTAAGTTATAAATTCACAATAGTTCACAAACAAATTAGTGCTTATTAAAACAACAAAATAAATTTTCATATTCCATTAAATTGTTGAACATAATTTTACCACAACTCAAAAAAAAATTCCTTGCTTGTAAAAATTATCTTTGTTGAAATCAAATTTATTTCTCATTAAGCTACAATATGGTAATTATATAATCTGAGATTGATAAGCTTAAGCATAATAATCACATTAAGCAAAGCGGCTTCATTGAATTTCTTTCCTTCGCTTTTAACGGAGCCAAGCTTCAGTAAAAAGAATGATTTCGATCATTCCCAAAACCCAAAACATAGAATTACATACAACATATTGACGATCATCCGCAAAACTGACTACGCTTTCTTGGGAGACTTGCCGCCTTTGGCTGGAGACTTCGGCTCGGTCTCCTTGGCCGACGTTCTCTTCGGCAGCAACACCGGATTGATGTTAGGCAGAACGCCTCCGTGAGCAATCGTGACGCCAGTCAGCAGCTTCCCGAGCTCCTCATCGTTCCTAATGGCGAGCAGCACGTGGCGCGGGATGATCCGGTTCTTCTTGTTGTCACGCGCTGCGTTCCCCGCCAGCTCCAGCACCTATCGACGCCACAAGATTTCACAATGAGACCAAAAGTCGGATCTAGAAGGAAATCGAACATTAGGGCACTTCTACCTCGGCGGAGAGGTACTCGAGGACGGCGGCGAGGTATACGGGGGCTCCAGTTCCGACGCGCTGCGCGTAGCGGCCCTTCTTGAGGTAGCGGCCGATGCGTCCGACGGGGAACTGCAGGCCGGCTTTGACGGAGCGGGAGATGGGCTGCTTCCTTGAAGCGCCACCCTTGCGGCCGCCGGCGCCTTTCTTCATATTCAGTGAATCCATGGATGGTTAACCTTTCAGATTTTGACGGAAGAGCGAAATTTCGAATCGAGTTCAGATTTGAGAGTGCGCGCATTTATGGGCGCAGACCGCCGATGGAAGAACTCTCGGCTTTACCGGGACCGTTCGATCTCTCCCTATTGCACGGCTGATATTTCCTTTACTAGTGATCCGTGGCGTGCGGTTCTGACCAATCACAAGCCACGATTTTGATCGTGTCACGAATCTTTGACATTATGGATCCACAAACTAATGGGCTTGATTGACGGCCCACTTAGCTTTTAGGTCCTATTTGGCAATAGGCTAAAAATTATGGCTAAAATTAGCTATTATCAAAATCTTAAATTTATTTTAAAAAAAACTTAAAAAATTATTTTATATCTCATCTCACACAAATTCCAACATTAAACAATCACTTTATTTCACATCCAACACAATTCTTAATAAATCAATCAACTTTATTTCACATCCTACACAATTTTTAATATAACCAACTTACTTTATTTCACATCATACACATTTTTCAAAAATCACTAAAAATTCTAACCAAATCTTCTTTTTTTTCTTATTACCAAACAGAGCATTTTAATTTAGCATTTTCTGATCTGCATTTGAGTTTGATTACGTTTTTTTTGTGGAACAGTTCGATTATATTTGGTTTGGCATTTAATAATTCCACCTCATCTGATCTTAAAATTTTAATATACATAATATTATTAGCAGAATGCATGTACGATGAATAAAGTGGATAAATTATATCTAATGTATTGTGTGATAAAAAATTTTATTCAAATTTAAAAATAAGTAATATTATGTGATGCTAAATGTTTGTCTACAAAGTAAATTCATATAAATAAGATAAACACTGCAGAAAATTAGAATGATAAGATAAATGTACAAATATATGCGAAAGAATAAGATGAGATATGAGTATATTCGTGAGAAGTTGGGGAGCATCAAATGAGGATAAATTTAGAAAAAGCTAGCTTAGATAATTTGAACATATAAATCACAAATTGATAGAAACTCAATAAAAAAAATTATATTATTAGATTTTATCACGTGAAAAAAGAAAAATAAAAGTAAAAAAAATATGATAATAAATTATAATAGATGTTTATATATTTAAAATAAAATAAAAATTTATTATTTAATAAAGTATAATAAAAATATAAATTTTATATAACCGATCACGTGTCACAGAACCAATACAGATTGACACTGGGAGACCGGCCGGCTAGTCATCGATCCGGTCCCGGCAATGCCTTGCAATTTAAAAAAGACCACGTGGCAGTAAGAACAGTTGATCCCAGACGTTGAAAACTGTTCGGCGAAAGTAAAATCAACGACTCGTCAGGTATCCACGTCATCGATCCAGGAAAACTACAGGGCCCAATCACATTTATTTTTCATTTTCTATAAAAGAAGCAAAAGAACCTTCCTGACCATTCCAAAACCCGCTCTCTGTTTCGATTGTTTCTCGTAGCTCCGGATCACCGATGGCACCGAAGGCCGAGAAGAAGCCCGCGGAGAAGAAGCCAGCCGCCGAGAAGCCGGCGGAGGATAAGGAAAAGAAGTCGGAAGCTGAGAAGTCGACGGTGGCGGGAAAGAAGCCGAAGGCGGAGAAGCGCTTGCCGGCCAAGGAGTCGGCCTCCGGAGATAAGAAGAAGAGGAAGAAGGCTAAGAAGGGCAGCGAGACCTACAAGATCTACATCTTCAAGGTGCTGAAGCAGGTCCACCCTGATATCGGGATTTCCAGCAAGGCGATGAGCATCATGAACTCCTTCATCAACGATATCTTCGAGAAACTCGCCCAGGAGGCCTCTCGCCTCGCGCGCTACAACAAGAAGCCGACGATTACGTCCAGGGAGATCCAGACATCCGTTCGCCTTGTCCTCCCCGGTGAGCTTGCTAAGCACGCAGTTTCTGAGGGCACCAAGGCAGTAACCAAGTTCACAAGCTCGTGAGCGTTCGGCTGATTTGTGTTGTACTTTTGTGCAATTGATGTGGGAGGTCTCGTTTCTTGATCCTCGTTTCTTTGTAGGTTTAATGGAACCTTGTCTCGTTGATACTTATTGATGTAATATGATTATCTTTTATTGTCCTGCAATTGGAATCTTTCTACAATTTCTTTACCATTTGGAGTGCGATTGAGAATCTGAGATGAATCTGGTTCCATCTTTTGACCTGGCAGTTGCTGTTTGTTGTATGGTGGTTTTGCAGAGGAGCTTGGTTCTAATGTTGGCTGTCTGTTGTCAGTCTACTTTTGCTGTTGCTTTTATTTGCTCTAAGTTGATTGGATCAATGCTTAAGATAGCATCATACCTTTTTCCATTCTTAAGTTCTTCTTTCTTGTTGTGGCTTGGAAGCCATGATTAGTTGCGAAAATCATACTTTGTGATAATATTCTTTTGTGTTAGTTCTAATTCTGATTTGTGTTGCTACTGCCAGTGAGGAGATGAAAGCTATATGGATTTGAGATGTTCACTTGTCAATTGTTATTGTTGTAGTATTTGTATCCATTTTTTTACTGAAAGGGGAAGTTTTTGTGGCATCTACCCTCTCCTTTCCGGGTTTTTGTATATGCTTGGTAATTCTTGAATCTCTTTGGTTGTTTTGTTATCAGTTTGTATGTTTGATTGGATTTTAGGGTTAAATGAGCATTTTGTGTTCAAACAAAGTTCATCATATTATGACATTCATGAATGAATTGGAGGGTTCATCATTTTGATTCTCTTTAGTTGTTTTGTTTTCATTTTGTATGTTTGTTAATTGGATTGGAGTGTCAAGGGAGCCTTTTTGTTATAAAAAAAAAAAGATTATGATATTCATGAATGAATTAATGCTGGTTGTTTTGTAATGCATATGCTGCTGAGAGTTGATATGTTCTGTCTTTTTGTATATGTTTGGTTGTTCTTTCTTATTTGCTTATTATTTCTTTGATCTCTTTTTGGTTATTATGGGCTTTTGTGATAGTGTTTTTGTCTTTAGAATAAGTAGAGTTTGATTTAGACTTTGAAGTGGTTTTGGATAAGCCAAGGAACTATGCTTGAAGTTGTATTGAAGATGGTTTCGCCTTTGTAGTTTTAAAATGGCTTCAAGTTTTTTTTGGCTCTTGATTTAATGTTGGAAAAAAATTGTTTGGCAGATTCACTTTTAAGTGAATCAGTACGGAAGGGATGAAGCTATTTTATGGTTTGTTTGGTCAGTGCAATGAGGTGACTTCAACTCGGTTGAAGCTGATTCAATCAAGCTGAACAGGTTTTCTCTGGCTAATGAAACTTGAAGCTTTTTTAAATATTTGAAACCGAAATCATCTTGAAAGTTTTCAAGCTATATGAGATTATGATGTTCAGGAATGAACTGATGGTTCTTTGAATGGCTGTGCTACTGGCTGTGAGTTTCATGCTGAGAATTGGTCTGTTCTATGACAGTTTGTGTTGCTAAATTCAATTGGGTTACTATTTTTTCTGTTTTTTTAGCTGTTAATGTATCTTAAGCAGTGCAATATGGCGTAGGAAATTGCTGTCAATGTATGTCATGATTTTTATGAGTGAATCAGTTGCAATCAACCTCTAGTTAAAGCCAAAATTTGAGCGATTCTTGTGCTTCGAGTTATTCTATTACTTTTATGGATTGTCCTTAGGCTCTTCAATGTTGCAAAAATCAGATCGAATCATCCGGTTGTGGTGGCTCGCCATTCAGACTAGTTGGATGCCAAAATTGGATTGCTTGTCAGTCAGGATTAAACCAAAATAAGTTTGTCAAAGTGCAATAAAAAAATATAAAGAATAGTTCAAGCTAAAGGTCCAAATCAGATTCCTTCTCGAGGAATAGAAATTTTCTATGTATAATTGAGGGTGATAATGAGACTAACAAAAAATTGTCTGTTGCAAAGCTAATAGCCAATAATAATTCTACTAAGGTTTGTTGGAAGAACACATGCCTTTTTGATTTTGTTAGGTCGTTGGATGATCAATTATAAGTTGGAGGAGCTAGCAAGATGGTAGGAAACTACTAGCTAAAATTATAATTGCATTTGTAGTCACGATTAGTTGAAGAAAAGAAAATGATGACAGCAATTGTAACAATGAACAATTCTGTAATATACGGGCAAAAACCTGACAACGCCTAATCCCATATTCCATGGGTTTGAAACTATTGGAAACATCACTAAGGTTAACTCATTTTTCTACTGAGTTCAGTAAAAATACCATGGTAGTTATTTTTATTTTCTATAAAATTTGAGAAAAATCAGCAAATACTTGGAAATATGTGTGATGAATATTTTATGCATGAGCACGCACAAATATATATATATATATATATATATCAATGCATTTAAAATGAAAAAAGTTTCCATTTGCCTCAGTTCCCTTCGTTTTACCAAATGCCAATGCCAATAAATTGTTCTTCGCCGCCTAAAACCGTTCTCTCTCATAACCCGAGAAATTTTTGCCGGTGCACAAGCCAATTAGCGCACGACACATCAACATTTCATCCACGTTTCGTGCGCTGATTGGGCATGTGCACCCAAAAATTTCTCACCCCGCCGATCGCCAAATAGCCCTAGATCCCCGCCAATTTCTCCCTTCGCGCCATTAAAATCCGATTCCAATCTCCCCAGCCCTGACCTCGCGATCGACATATCGCTCTCTCCTCCATCGTCCGCGACAGTCTGCCGACGGCGGAATTGACTTCGACATGACGGCTGCCGCCTCTGCCGCCACGCGGCGGCTGCGCGAGCTCCAGTTGCAACCCGGGAACCGCACCTGCGTCGACTGCGCGCAGAAGAACCCGCAGTGGGCCTCCGTCTCGTACGGCGTGTTCATGTGCCTCGAGTGCTCCGGGAAGCACCGAGGTCTCGGCGTGCATATATCCTTCGTCCGCTCCGTCACGATGGACTCGTGGTCTGAGATCCAGATCAAGAAGATGGAGATCGGGGGGAACGACCGCCTCATTGCCTTCCTTGCTTGCCATGGCGTCGCTAAGGAGACTGATATACCTGCAAAATACAACTCGGCTGCCGCCGCTGTCTACCGAGACCGCATCCAGGCCCTCGCCGAGGGCCGGCCGTGGAACGATCCCGCCGTCATACCCTCCGGTGCAGCCGGAGATGGCGCCAGGAAGCCGCCGATCGGAAAATTTCCGGGGAAGGCGAGTGATTGGGATACCTGGGATAATGATTCCAACGAATTTCGAACGTCGGGGGATTTGAGAAGGCATCAATCGGTGGGTGATTTTAGGGCTGGTATTGAGGGGAGGACAAGGGGGATGCATTCGACTGGATCCAGATCGACGGATGATATGTACACCAGGTCGCAGCTGGAGGCGTCAGCAGCGAATAAGGATAACTTCTTCTCCAGAAAGATGGAGGATAACGCTTCTCGCCCCGAAGGGATCCCGCCTTCTCAAGGAGGGAAATATGTGGGCTTTGGGTCGTCACCATCGCCTAACTCAGTGCATCGGAGCAGTTCGCAAGGAGACATGTTTTCTGTTGTCTCTCAGGTATAAGATGAAAGTTTTATGGATCCTGTTTTTTCTTGTGATGTTCCTACCTAATGCTGTAGTGAATTCCTACTGCTTTAGCACCTCTCTTTGTTCTCTCTGGACTATCAAGGTAGTAATAAGATGGTTACTTTGGTCCCGTTTATTTTGAGTATAATAAAGGTCATATTTTATTATTGTATTTATGCCTATTGTGAGTTTTTGTAAGTTATTGTAGTTTAGGCAATAGCAACAGACACATTAAATTCAAACTGATTTATGAAGATGATATGGGCCTTTTGATTTACATCTGACTGCTTTTAGGTTGCTAATAAATATCGGTTGATTATGATTTCAACAGTGATAATTATGGGTTGATAATCGGTTGCATTCAAATTTCAACAGATTTCATTCACACCAGTTGCTGTTTTTCATTTTCTAATTATTTTTTGACATAAATCAGTAGGAATAAGTTCTGAAGAACCATATTTTTGAATTATAGATATAACTGCTGTATTCAACGGTGATAACTATGAGCTTGGCTAATTTGAGTATGGGGCATAGTCAGCCAAATGTAGGGTTATGTTAAGCCCCATTCTAAGCAGTCTGAATTTACCTTTTCTTCTAATTTTGATTTCCTTTACTGGGCAAATTTGGCCCTATGTCTAGTTCAGTGTTTTCTAAAACACTTGTAAGCATTTGTTTAGCCAAATAGTGCTTGAATTTTATTATTGTTTAAACTGAGATATCAGCTCAATCATAATAGTTAGATTTCCTTTACTTTTGTCAAAATTCCTTGGTTCATTTATACGCAGACCAGAGCACATAGACATTTTGTATCAAAAAGTAGTTTTGATTTTTCTGGTAGCCTGCCATTACAAGCTTATAGCTGGAGTTACAGTTATCATATTCGTATCTTCACACCGCTCTTAGCCTTTTTCCAATACATTATTTCTTTTTGGGATTATTGGACATAATGGATAATAAAGGCAATATTACATATTCAATATCCAAATCTTTCTATTGACTGGTATAACACAGGGTTGTTAAGTACCGTTGAAATATCACTCCTATTGTATTCCATTAGAGATGCTCGGAATATGTCATTCTAATTTGATAAGTTAATACTAAACTGAACAACAAATCTAAGTACACGTATGACCATCACAAGGAAACTTTCATATGTAGAATGCATTTGTGTGAGAATGACATCAAATCAACTATAATGAGGTGGAATAAGTTGGAGTCTTGACTGAATTTTTTCGCCATCTGTAATGGATGTTACCTGGGTCTTAGTTTTGTAATAAATCACATTTTTGTTGGTTTATATGTGTTGATGCAAAAAATTCTATAGATTAAAGCAACCGAATCTACTCGAATGTCAGGATTAGAGATGTGGTGACCGAGTCCTATAGAGTTGTTTATGTGGTGACTAACTCTGCTAGAAAAGTTTGAAGCTGGGAAAAACCAAGGCTTCTAAATGTGGCGACCTATAGGAGGGATCCACTATAAAATTTGTTCAAATAATAATTACTTATGAAACACTGATACTTCGTAAAGTCTAATGTATTCGTATCAGATACCGATATTTCACCGATACGCCACGTGGCATATTAGTTTTTATTTTTATTTTTAGTTTTTAAAAACATGATGTATCAGTTTTTATTTTATTTTTAGTTTTTAAAAATTCGATACTTGTCTGATACTTATCCAATACTTCTCGATACTTGTAATTAGAAAAAAAAATTGGAACAGTCGTTCTAGCCTACACAATAAAAAATAAAAAAATATCTTACATAAAATACAACTCATGCATAGACTCGAATGTTAAATTAAGAGAGATTCATTGGGCTACACAATTGGGATCGCATAAAACTTTATGTACGTTAGTGTTTTGACAGTAGAAAAGATTTGATATCCATAAGCTACTGCATTATCTATTTTAGCTGACCTTTCTTCGTCATCTTACAAATATTATTAATGTTTCTGCTTTTTCTGCTTCAGTTGATAGTCTTTACTTATATTAAATATCAATCACATTTTTTTTTACTTTAATCAAACTCATATTATGATAAAGAGAGGAGTTTTGCCTTTTTTATTTTATGTATTTATTTAGCTAGAGATTCAGAGAGAGGAAAGCATGTATTTATTTTGATCAAGTCAATATATCTGGGTTTATGTTATAGCATATGTATTGTTATCAATTGTATCTTATTTGCATCGAGCTAATTGATTTTAGTCATATTTAAATTGAAATTGAAACTAATCTACTGATATATATTTAAACTCTCATCTCATTTAGATAGCTTGTGATAAGATGAGAAGCAATTAAATAAATTTTATGACATTATTTTAAATTTAAATTTTTTTAAAATTTAATAGTTATTGAAGGATGCTTTTATTTTTTCAAGTTGAATTGTCCATAATATTATTTTTAGGAAGATATCAAGAACGTTTAAAAAAATATAATTAATTTGGAAAAAATTTAAAGAATATTTTTAAAATTTCTAGCAACAAGGTGTATAAATTATTTTAATTTATCATAGAGCTACACTTTAAATATGAGAATATAACGTATTATACACAAATATATAACAGTCGTATCTTGACATATTCATATTCTATTTTTTTTAAGTTTGTCGTATCGACGTATTTATATCGCCGTATTGTACTCGTATTTCATAGATAATTACATAGTGGAGAAGTACAGAATGGGAAGGATACGTGAGTTCCTCTCTAGAGAATAATTAAAGGGTAATTAAATATTTGTTCCATCTGGAGGGGCAAGTAGATGCAGCTTGGGAGGCTTATATTGATTAAATATCGAGGGTACTTAGCTAAATCCATCGTCTTCCTTTCTTTATTTATAGCAAATGTTGGGAACCTTTGTTGTTGGAACTATTTCCCCCATTCCTCCATTTATGATGGACATGATTTGTTGTTGTTATGGCAGCTTTTGTAATAACTTTGAAAAAGTCCACAAATGTTGTTGCCTCACGAATGGAGATTATGTTTGAGCGATGAACACAGATGTTTCATGTGCAATAAATGCCACTGTTTCTGAGAAGTTGGTCCTTGGTTGGGAAGCTGAGTTATAGATTCCAATATTTTTGAGAAGTTTGTACTTGGTCAGGAAGTCCCAAATTGGGCTAGAAAGAATTATAGCACCTTACACGCATATCATCCAGATCTGCTCTTCGATTTTGGACATCAATAATTTATTATTAAAAATATTTGGGTGTTTTTAGTATTCTTGAAAATTTTTGTACCACTTTTTCAGCTAGCAATGTAATCTAATTTCTCATGTTATTTTGCATTTTTTAGTTGATAATAATATATTTTTTCTGGATTGATCCAGCTTTAGATTGTAATCTCCATTAGTTTCTTTCATAGGGAATCGGTCGACTATCACTGGTTGCAGCTTCTGCTGCAGAATCTGCTGCAAACGCTCTTCATGCAGGCACAAAGGAATTGACTACTAGGGTACCTATATTTTAATTCAAATTCTTAGGTTCTCAGCTCATATTATTTTTGGCCTCTTGACTAACACCATTTTCTTTTCTGCTGCCATACCTTAGCATTTAATTTAGGGAGCATTTGGTTCAATATTATTATAGTGTTTTGTTATGTTATTTGGAAAAAATAATTATTTAATTTAATAATATGTATAAATAATTTCTTAAAAAATTATGAATTTATCACTCAAAATGTGATAATTAGATGTATTTTTAATCGCCATTCACATTTCTCATTGGAGTCTCATCTACTCACCTTACATATATAATGATACATATATAATGAGTAACAATTCCTTTTAAAGTAATAGATGAAGTTGACAATATGTATATATATGCATACTAATATATATCATAATTGATATAGCATATTATTATCATACCAATATACTGCATTTTCAATATTTATTGTATTATCGTACTGGTATTATATCTTATCAGCATCTCCATATCATACCTTGAACTTCAAGTTCCAAAAACATCTATGTGAAATGAAAATTAGATACCTTACACAAATCATTTTTCCTTCAACTCATTGGAGTAAAATGGCCTTCATTTTTATGCGAAAAAGGCCTTCATTTCTAGTGCTAAGGAATCATTTTATTATCTTGAAATTTGCTTATTCTCCTTGTATTTTATTTGTCTCAACAAATGCCTCTCACTTTCTCTTTGATTACAGGTAAAAGAAGCAGGCTATGAACAAACTGTCTGTACAGTAACGAACAAAACGTCCGAAATCGGGCAACGGACATGGGGAATCATGAAGGGTGTAATGGCAATGGCAACCCAAAAGGTTGAGGAGTTCGCCAAGGAAGGCAGCATGGGCTGGAAGGATGATGAATTGCCATGCAATGAGCACGAAAGAAACGGCAACTTCCGTGAGTTCGGAGCCGAATCTCCCGGCATGAACCACCGTTCTTCGAGCTCATGGGATGATTGGGATGAGAAAGGTGAAAAAAAAGCCGAAAAGAAGAAGAAGAATGAAAGAGAGGACAGCTGGGGCGGTTGGGATGATTACAGTAAGGACGGAGATGATGATGGCCATCACCATGGAAATTCAAACGGTGACAATAATGGAAGATCTAGTGGTTCAAATTGGACAGGGGGTGGCTTCATATAGGATAAAAAAGGTATGTGACGAACAAATCACTGCATGAATTTTTATTTCATTCTTCCATTTCATTTTCTTTTCCAACCAAAGTTCGAAGATAAATTTTGAATTTTATTTCCATTTCTGCTTAAAATTCATAATTTTCTGTGATTATATTATTCAAATTGGTTTAGTATTCTTTTGATTTTTTTTTTTTGATAGAGTATTCTTTTGAATTTGGGTTGTACAAGAAAATGTTATCTTGATTATTAAAGTTATGCATTGGAATATATATTTGATTCATGAAATAATTTAGGATAAACTGCACATAATGCATAAGCATCGGAGATCATAGGATGGTGACGTGGGATGAAAAAAAATGCAAATTATATTTTATATTTATATTCAATAAAATTTAATTAGTAAATTATTTTTAATTAAGTATTAAATAATTTTTAAGTAAATTATATGATAAATAAGATTCTAAATTTAGTAAATTAAAAATATTTTAAATTTAAATTAAATTGAATCGCTTGATAAATAAGAATTTATCGAATTAGATTAGGGCGTTAATTTAAATTTAATAAGTCAGGTTCAGGAACTTAGGATAGATATTTTACATTTAAATTCAACAGTAATTGTCACTCAAATAAATATTGGGTCACATAATTAAAGCCAAATAAATAATTCAAGTCAAGCAAATAATTCGTATTGAAATCAAATAATCAGATTAATTAGGTTCAGGAAAGAATTTATATCTTAACTAAAGAAATTTAAGTAGTAAATAATAAGTTCAAGTAGTCGCGATGTTGGTGAGGCAAGTGGTTCAGGTCGGCGTGCTCGGGTGGCACGTTCCTCTGGCGAAATGGCTAGTCGAGCGGCAAATAAAATGGCGAGTTGCCTCGCGCTGGTCGGTGAGACAGCGGGTAGCAGAAGTGGACACGTGTCCGGAGCTAGGAACAAGGAGGTAGCGGGCGTCCGAGGCGGGCGAGCTTCAGAGGTAGGCATGTGCGCAAAGTATTGGAGGCTCTCGGAGATGATTCGGAAAGAGAGAGAGCAATGAGTAGAGGATTTTCTTTTTGGAAAGCTGATAACTAGGCTAATTTGAGGATTCTCACCAAAGGCTAACCCTAATTGATCCAGACAGAGAGAAAGAGAGAGTAATGAGTAGAGAATTTTTTTTTTTTTTCTGAAAGTGGATAATTAGGCTAATTTGAGGATCCTCACCAAAGGCTAATCCTACTCTTTCCTTGACCGGAATATTAACTCCTTAACCCGAATTTAGGCTTTGATAAAACTCAAACATAATTTTATTTACCAAATGATTTTTTTTTTTCATTACAATGCAAGGCAACCTATTTATATAGAGATCCGATGAAAAAATTTGAAAATATAATATTAAATACAGAAAATAAAATACCAAATAAATAAAAATAAATTTAAAATTAATTCTATTACAATAAAATAAAATCAGCTTCAAATATGGTGAGTCTTCAAATCTCTCAAATATATTCTTAATCAAATCAAATCAAATTTAAATAAAGCTAAATGAAAATCTCTAATAGCTCTGATTAATTTGAATTTTGATTCAGCACATGATGTTATTCTAACCGTCCAATTCAATATTGATCAGTGTCCCATTAATTCTCCCCAGGTGGGTGGAACTCAACCCCATCGAGTATGAGTCATACAACTCATATGTCTCTGAGCAAGTCAGATCATCTATAACTTTTGAGCCTTATGAAAAGGTAAAATTCTCCACCGAACTAAATATCACTGATAATCGAATTCTATTAAAATCATTTGCTTAATAAGTTTATTTAGTTAGCTCTAAATAAATATTGAGGTGGATTTGCTTCTGAACTCTCATGGGTAAAACTATATTTAAAAGGAACAAAAGGCTAATACTTTACTAGGTATTACTGTTGGGTCTTGATGACCAATAGATCTGCAATATTAAAAGTGTCAATTATTCCCATAATCTAATAATAATATTCAAATTTATTCATTTGAATCAATTTAATAAAATTTTTAAAATAAATTAAATTAGAGATTTAATTATCTTAAATTATCATAATAAAATATTTAAATTTTTTTTTACACTTAATTATAATAACTCACCGTTAATTTTATTGATTTTATTTATTTTATAATATATAAATAAATAGATTAACACATATAACGAATTAAAATAAAATGCAAATATTGATACTGATTAAACTCAAACATACGATATTAATAGAAAATTAAATATATGCAGACTCGATGCATGACCTTACTAGTGTCTACTGGATGATTAATTTTGATTATAGATATATAGAAAATAGATAAGGGTCACAAGAGATTTGGTTCTTAATAAGTGCTATAAAGTCTTTCAGAAATATCTGGCAAATCATATAGTACATCAGCTAGATGTCCACGTGATCAACCACTCAGTTTCATATGCCCTTTACCTATATAGGTCTATAGGTGTTGGGTTTTTAATAAATCGAGGATATGCATAAGTATACTTAACTAGATCAAATCTATTGACCTCAAAATGATTATGATTTATAATCATCTCAATATGATCAATAGTGTTATCAACACAACAAGATGATTTAATAGTCTCTGTAGTCTATGATCTGTTTTTCTTTACGACTTAGCTTTATGATTGTTTTCTCAACAAGATTTTCAACTTCTATCTTATAATTATTTTCCTCGTACATCTCATCCTCATACTTCTCGTTCTCCTCGGCTAAGCTAGGATCTGTTATATAAATACATATAGGTAAGGAATTGAGTTCCAATGCTTCAGGAAGAATGAAGGTTTCTGTAGAGAACTCATTCACTTCTTTTGCAAGGGAACTAGATGAATCACCTATAGTCTATATAGGTCTAGCAAAGGTCTAGCAATTGGAGTAGAAATTGGAGCAAAGGGTACTGGTCTAGTATCATGTTGTGTAGGAATTATTGAGTTAACTTTATAGGATGAAAGAGAATATCTCTTACATAAGTAAATTTTAATTTTTTCGCACGTCTCAAACGGTCTAAACTTACTCCAAGGACATTGATTCTCTAAGTCTCTGATATAATATTTTACTTCACCAAGAAGCATTAATTTCGCATACTTAATCTTTTTTAACTTGTTTCAACCATAATAATCAAAATAATGATCTAAATTATTTTCCCACTCTTTATATGATAAATAATCCTAATCACCAAAAAAATAAGAATTAATCACAACTTCTATAGATTATGACTTCGAAGATGGGAATATACTGTTAAACCTAATTATAAAGTTGGATAATAGAGTTTCTATTTTAGAGTCTATACTCATACGATACTTATGTTTCCCAGCAAGAAATAAAATTAGATGAAAATATATAATACAGAATATACAAAAATGATCAAATAAAATGCACTAACTTAAATCGTGCTCTGATACCAAGTTGATACAAGATAAAAAAAAATGCAAATGATGTTTTATATTTATATTCAGTAAAATTTAATTAGCAAATTATTTTTAATTAAGCGTAACATATTTTCTAAATAAATAAGATTCTAAATTTCGTAAATTAAAAATATTTAAAATTAAAATTAAACTGAATCGTTTGATAAATAAGAATTTATTAAGAATTCAATTTAAATTCAATAAGTCAGATCCGAGGTTCAGGAATTTAGGACAGATGTCTCGTGCTTAAATTCAACAATAATTGTCACTCAAATAAATATCGGGTCACACAATTAGAGCCAAATAAATAATTCAAGTTAAGCAAATAATTTGTATTGAAATCAAATAATCAGATTAATTGGGTTCAGTAAAGAATTTATACTTTAACTAAAAAAATTCAAGTAGTAGATGATAAGTTCAAGTAGTCGCGATATAGGTGAGGCAAGTGACTCAGGTGCGAGGAACGAGGAGGCACCGGGCGTCAGAGGCGAGCGAGCTTCAGAGGTAGGCAAGTGCGCAAAGTATTGGAGGCGCTCGGAGATGATCTGGAGAGAAAGAGCGCAATGAGTAGAGAATTTTTTTTTTATTTAACAATGGTCAGAATATTTTCAAATGTCAACAGACAATCAACTAGTTAGATTGGGAACAGATATTTGCCTGCTCATGTGCGGTGAGAGATGGAAGTCGAAACTATCATAAACCACATTCAAGTAAGAAAAAAGTAAATAACTTATTTTAAAAACTTTGTTACCAAACCTTTTTACATGCTTAATTAGTTTCTAATAGTTAAGTTGTGATGTCAATTTGACAGGTTCACGCGAACATGTGGATTAAATAAGTATTAAGAAAGCACAACGTATGACACTATTTCCCATTTCTATGTACTCCATCTTAATTAATTTACATATAATAAAGTGAAACTTACGAACTTAATATAAATTTTTTGAAGTAATCATACTTCTAAAATTATCAAAATATTTTCATATTATAATGTCTGAAAGTATTTGTATATATAATTGATATGCCATTTTGAATTCCACGTTAATCTGCTAAGGTATGCAGATATATAACAGAATGTATAAATCATATTTAGAATTATGTGAAAACAATATTATTTTATAATATATATAGACATTTCTTAGATCTTTGCAAATTTGATCAATGTTAGGATTGTTCTTTTGTTCTAATCACGAAGCCCATTCACCGCAAGTCAGATTTCAATGAACTCAGATTACATTTCAGCTTTTACATAAAAAAAAAAAAGAAATTGATTCAATCAAGTCAAAACATATTAATAAACATATGTCAAACGATTCTGTAAGATGAAAAATGAAATATAAATACCTACTTTTAAGTGTATACTCTCAATTTATCGATATGTAAACATTTTAGACATATCAAATCATCGCGCATCAACTTCTTATGACATTATCGATGCAAAACAAAATTGAAAATCAGAATCTTCAAACTCGAGTTGTCTTGCAAGAAAACCAAAGAGCTGTAGAAGGAAAAACTAATTGGAGCACAGATAACAATCCCTCACAATAAACAAAGCACAAGCATTTCATTCATCAAACTAAGCCTAGAAGATCTAAACACGTCTAATTTCACTTGCACAATCTTTTGCAGAATCGAATCAGTTGAATCAATCAACGCTTTCATCCTACTTTTCATAGTGCTGATCCAACGTCTCAGGCAATAAAACATCACTGAAATCAGTAACAAACAAGCCTCAATACCTCCGAAACATGCCACGATCGAATATTCTGCTAGAGGGGCACTCGTAGGACATGTGGCCTCGACCACCGCAGGTGTTACAGATGACAACCGACATGCAGTCGCGGCTGATGTGCCCGGGCTGGTTGCACATCCGGCACATGATGTCGCGGAAGGGCCCGCCCTGGATCTCTGATGCCAGGCTCGATTTAGGGCATTGGCGGGCCACATGGCCAGAGACGTTGCAGAGATTGCAGACAGGTTCATTGGGGCAGTCTCTAGCAAGGTGGCCCGTCTTGCGGCAGTTGTTGCAAGCCTTCTCGTTGGTGCAATCTGCGGCGATATGGCCAGGCTTGTGGCAGTTATTGCAGAGCCGGGTGTCCATGATAGGTAAGCTAGAACCGGGGCAGTCGCGTGCGAGATGGCCAGTTTTGTTACAGTAGTGGCAGACAGGCTGATTGCTGCATTCACTAGCCACATGCCCGGGCTCCTTGCAGTTCCAGCAGATGGTTTTTGCAGTGCATTCAGCAGCAATGTGCCTAAATAAAAAATGACAATACAAAAATCATTTGGGGGACAACAAGAATTGAATTTGCAATCTTCGGCTCTTATCACTAATTCTTTGGAAACAAACTAACCTAAAAAGCTTAAGTTAATAGGTTATAACACAAGAAAACTTTTTACACGTACTGTGTGATCCATAAGACGATTGAACCAATCTAAATAGGTGATGTTAGCAAAATGATTAGACCAAGGCAATGGGCGGGCCAGGTTTGGCATGGGCCGAGCTTAACCGGACTTTAACTAAGTCAAATCGAGCTCGAGCCGAGCTTAGCCCGGCTTACAGGCCTACTCTTATCACCAAACCCGCCCAATGTGTGGGCAGAGCTACCCACGGGCCCAAATGACCTGAAATTTATATCCAAATATAAATTTAAGTTCTAGGCATTATGGCATATTATATTACTATCTACATCTTCCATAATTACATATTAATATAATTTTATTTAAGTTGATAATTACTAAAATCCTATAATATCTTAACTAGGACATTAATTTAAAATAGTTAAAATAAATTAGTGAATAGTGATGTCTAACAGATGTTAAATTAATATATTAAAATATTTAATGGTAAAAGTTTAAATTATTATTTTTAACTTTACAAAATAACACAGATCATCAATCAAATTATATAAGACTCATCTAATAATAACAACAATAAATCAATATATCTTAAAAATATAAACCATAACGTAAATTTATTATTAATTACACCTTAGACACATAAATAAACTTTAAAAAAAAGTTCAACATTATCACAAAAATAATATAGATTAATAAAGATAATTAATTAAAAGTCTAAGATATGAGAAGTAGACCTGGGTAACGGGCGGGCCGAGTTTGACATGGACTGGGCTTTGACTAATCAAATCAGGCTCAAGCCGAGCCTTACAGGCCAAAATAGTTAACCAAACTCATTCAAAACTTATCGAGCTTTGGCTAGCCCATCGGGCCACCCGCCCAATGCCCAGGTATAAAAATGATGAAAGGTCAGTTTGGTAAAATAACTAATTTTTAGTAAATTTTATCATGAATGGATATATTGTATGTGAAATAAATTGTTATATTAAAAAATGTGTAAAATTTGAAATACAATTGATGGTTATATTAACATATGCATAAGATATGAAAATAAATTAATTTTTTGTATTAGAGTTTGAGTAGAATATGAAATGAACTAATTTTTCATTACTTAAATAATATGTTAATGTTAAAGATTATGGTTAAAAAAACATAGCTTTTTAGTATTGCTACCAATACAAAATGATATACCAAGTCACATGAAACTGATGAAAGCAAATTCACTACACCAAAATCCCGTCAATTATACCACCTTGCTTAGGTATTGATCGATATATGTATATATATATATATATATATATATACATATATCGATCAATACCTAAGAAAGGTGGTATAATTGATATGACAAAACCTAGAATTTCATATGAAAGCACAACGTACTATGATTGCATTGTTTTTTTAAATTTTTACCCCCAAACACCAGAATTTCCCTCACCGCAATTGAGAATTGTGGTAATGTGGATTCAAGCCTGAGACCCCCTACTTTCAAGCAAGTTCCCTCCCCACCGCATAATTAATAAATAAAGCAAATACCAATATTTTTCGAAAATCATCATACAAGAAATCAGCATGCTTTAAACAATTAGAAAATGGACATAATCTGAGAATCCCAAGAAGAACAGCAGTGCTAACTAAAACAGCACCAGGTTAGGTTTGCAGGCTTGAGTAAGGGCCAACAACATCAAGATTCAAATAGTCACAAACTGCTTCAAATAATGAATTCAGTTCATAGACGACCACACAAGATGGCTGTAAAACAGTCAAGAGATGATGAAGGAATGGAACGAGAGAAGTTAACAGCATGTAAAATGAAACAAAGTTTTAAAATCTCAATAGTTTTACAATTTCTTGCACCATTTGTAAATTTCTAGTAGTTCTTCAAGGAATAGGTTTGTCACAAATACTGCCAAGAACATTTTTTTTTTGGATGGAAATAACGAAGAGCAGTTGTAAATAAATAAAAGAGCATTTACATACAAAACACTTCAAAGTTGTCTTGTTACATGTTAAAATCTGATTCTTAATATTCATAATTCGAACACATCTATGATATTTTCAACCTTTTTCAGCAAATAACAAATGGTGCTACCTCTCACATCCAAATGCACAGCATAATAAAAAAGGAACTGATCACAGATATAGTGGTCAAAATTGTACTTTACAATCACTTTAGAGGGTCTTTGGTTCAATTTTATTGTGATATTTATTTGAAAAAAATTGTTTGGTTTAATGATATGTTTAGATTATAAAATCTTACAAAATTATTACTCTAAAATAACATCTAGAAGTCACCAAAATTCAAGTGACATCTAGATGTCACCCTATAATAATGAAGAAAGATGCGGTTGGATTAATTTTCTATCATCTTTTAATATGATGACATTATACTAAACAATGAGACATTTCGTTAGGATATTGATGATGTTCTTGTTAAATTTGCCAGAGCCTCTACAAGGGTGCATTTTGATGGAGTGAGCTTCATCTTATACTTGTTTATTGTGTCAAACTTCTTTTGAGGTCGAGAAGATGTTGCTTTGAAGTTGGATTCTTTACCGGGAAGTAATCAACATAAGCTTTGAGGTTTCACCATCTCAAATTCTTGAGGATTGAATCTAACATCCATCCATTAGTTGAACTTACATTATCAAACCTATTGACCTTATCTTATGTTGTCATAGAAAAAAAGATCAGGGCAAGGAATGTCATTCGATTCCACAAGAGAGAGAACCCAAACTGTAGTGCCGAACCACCTAGTCTAGGAAGGTAGAGTAGGCACAGAGTAGAGCAAAAAATCAAACAAAAGTCATGGGACAAGCGAACATAGAGATTTAACGTGGCTCAGAAGGGGACCTCCTACATGCATATACCGAACTGGAGCCAAAAAAATCTAATAAATTTGGTGAAGGAAACACTCAGTACGTTTGTTTAGCTAGGTTAACTTTAACCATTAATGAGATATTTTTGGTGAGATTTTTGAAATGTTTAAAATAAAATTAATTTTATTTTGGGATGTGTGTAGGAGGTGAAAAAAAAAATTTAATTTAAAATTGTGTAAAATGCAAAATAAAATTAATTTAATATTAAAAAATTTATAAGATTTGCAATATTGTTATTCTGATGTTAAAAATTATGTAAAATATAACCGGTAAGATTAATTCTAACACAGATTAAAATTAATATGGGCAACCCAACAGGGAAGTTTTAAGGCACTAATGACAAACAATTCAATTATGACTAACTGAAAAAACTATAAATTAATGGAAAAAACTAGATAAAAAGGCAAAAATGCTACTAAACAAGCTTTTGAGGAACCATGACATCATGTAAGATCACTTCACATACAGAATGTATAAACAATATAAGACAGTTAAGACAAAGAATAAGATAAAGGATAAGACAAGGAAAAGAATTTACCCTGGAAGAGCGCAGTTGTTGCAGACACCTACATTTGGGCAATCTCTGGCAAAATGCCCAGGACGCTTGCAGTTCTTGCACAAGGCTTGCCTGCAGTAAATAGGGTCAAATTATGTTGCCTGCAGCCTATAGGAGAACGAATGTCCACATGAAGCATGAGCAACATAAAAAGTTATATGAAAAAAACATTAAAAGATATATAACTGCAGGAAGTGTTAATCTGTCAGCATTGTCAAGGGCACAATAATATTATACACAATGGATTAAAAAAATGACAAACCATGCTATTAGTTTGCGTTTAATATTATGAACCAGTGACATGGATGCATTAACATCCGTAGATGTGTATTGAACAGTAATTTAAGAAGGATTTCTAGCTTTACCTGAGTTCATATGTATCATTAAAGCATGATCAAGTAGATCTTCAATGCTGGGTTCAACAGGTTTCAACACACACTGACAGGTACTGATGATACTGACAAGAGCCAGAGTTTGTAAAAAATAGGAACAAGCTAAGTCAAGTACATTACAACAGATATACGGTCCCTCGGCTTTATCAATTCAACAATTCATTTTCCCAGATGAAAATAAAAAGTATTCAAAATAGCATGCATCAAAAACATATTAGCAACTTAAAAATAACTTTATCATTCTTTTAAAAAACTAACGAAAACACAGAAAATGTGCAATCTGATAAACTATTTTTTTCCATGACTCTTGAGTCTAGATACGTAGTGTTTCTACCCTCAATGACGGTCATTGCTATCTTGATCAATTTTACCAACTTAAGGCCCTGATTATCTTTTTCTAATATTTTTATTTTGTATTATGGGTAGGGGTGGTGAGAGTTTGGCTTAAAGGTTGATAGTTGCCTAATAGTCGGATCGACATTTAGCTTGAATCGAGCTCGACTCTAATTTATTGAGACAAGTCATAAGCTATAATTGAATCGGATAGACTTGGCTCAATCTCTATTTTTAAAAATATTACTAATGCATTCAATCATTTATTATAATTATTTATTACATGTACACAAGTATGTGTTAGTTGTGGTTAGGATATCTATTAGGTGATTTTGTGAGTATGATTAACCCAATTTAAAATACTAGAAAAAATATTTTAAAAAAAATCAATTCTTGGAGGGCTTGATTTGACTCAATTAAGGCTTGAATCAACTTGAAGTTGAAATGAGTCAACTCAAACTCAAATTGAATTGAAACGATCTAAGCTTAAGCTATGCCTGGCTCGGCTCAAACTCAGATATTTCTCACCCCTAATTATGGGCAACTTGTAGCAAGGACATGTAATATCTTATGTGACCCATGCATGTGTGGACCATCTTATGCAAAAACACCTGCACTATTACATTATAACATGTTCTAAATGCTGAACTTCGTAACTTCAAAAAATACCCATACTGACATTACTAAATACCATCCAATCCCATTGCTTGACACCTGCGCCACGTCACAACCTATTTTCAATTGCTAAAGTTTAATTTTTCTGATTAAAATTTAGCTTAAAAATATTAAACTTGTTTTCATTCCCACACTAAAATATACTTTTATACCAAACACAAATCAAGCTTAGCTTATTAATTTACAGACCGATTCAAGCACGAGTTCCTCCTAAGAATTGAGAATTATTTTAAAACTAAGCCAAATTCAATTCAAATCTATCAGACTTGTCCACAAATAGAACTCGGCTAGATAAAATTACAAGTCGTAGTTCATGGCATTAATCGAGCTTGAATTGAACGACAGTCAAAGCTCTCACCCCTAACCACATCGCGCCACCTATTAAGTGTTAAACTTTAACATGTCAAAGATACTACATACTAACTTAAAATTTATCTTATATTGCATTTTTTATTTTTCATATTTCCCCAACATTAAAGTCTTAGCTTACACCAAAATACTCATTTTGATACTAGTAAATACCAAAAATACTTTGGTAAATGACTGTTGCCTAGTAAACTTTTACTTAATTCAATTATTTTATAAAAGCTTATTTAACATGATTTGCTTAATTTCTAAAAAAATTATAAAAAACAAATATTTAATAATTTTTTTAAAAAAATATTTTATTTAAATATTTCTTAAAATGCAAATTAATAAAACAAGACTCAAACATACGATTATCAAAACTGTATTACATGCATTAAAAAAAAATTCTTTTGATAACAACACACCTATAGTAGTTACAAAAGCAAACTCCTTATAATAATTATAATCTCTCGAAAAGATAACAATAAAAATTGAGCCTTTATCCAACTAGATGGGGTCAGCTACATGAATCTTTTATTTTCATTGCACTCTATCAGTTAATAGAATTTTGCTTAACTCAAAGTGTACAAGATCCTTCTTTATAGTTTCTTACCATGTCATTTTTATCTCCATTTTTCTCTTTTTACATAGGTAAGGCCCAATAACCCAACTTTTCTTATTGGGACTTCAATTGGTTTATAATTTATATGTCCAAACCATCTAAGTCAACTCTCTTTAAATTTATCTTCAACTGATGTTATTCTAACTTTCTCAGAAATATACTCATTTCTCATTCTATTCTTTCGTGTATACTCACTCATCCACCTTAGCCACCTTAGCATCTCATCTCTACAATATTTATTTTACTTATATTTTCTCTTTATAAAACAACATTCAGTACCATATATCAATACTAATCTTATTAATATTCTATAATATCTTTTTTAAGTTTAAATAAAATTTTTTTATCACACAACACACCAAATACATTTCTCCACTTAATCCTTCTTAGATCCTATTAATGACATCACCATCTATTTCACCATCTATTTCACCATCATTTTGTATGAATAATCCAAAATATCTAAAGCGTTCGCTCTTCTTAATAATTTGATCACCAATTATAACATAACAAATACAAGTTTTTTTTTAACTAAATAGACACTTCATATATTCAATTTTTGATTTACTATAACGAAAATCTTTAGACTTTAAAATAGTCCTCCATAACTCAAGTTTGCCTTTAGCCCCTTTCCAAAAGATAGTTTCTAGAAAATACTATTAAAAATACTTTATAATTTAGCTTTTTGCAAATTAAATGCATAAGTTGAATTTATTTTACAAAAAATTTACATAAGTAAATTTTCATATTGGTGAATAAGATATATCATTTCTTGGCTTTTTGTGTTTATGAGACATGAAGAATTACATAAAACCACATTCACAAAAAAAAGAACTACATAAAACCAAAAAACAACAAATAAACAAAAAAAGGTAAAACATGGGCAGAGCTCACAAGCTACCTAGCATGATATGCAAAACATCAAGTTAAAAGACAACCTTAAAACTTTTTTTACATTTTGCAACATAGATCAAGTTCTTACAAAGTAAATGACATGAAAAATATGAAGGAACTGCATGGGCAAAATTTAAAAAAAAATGGACAAAAGATAAAACTTTTATAACAGAGATGCAACAAGATACTACAAACGCACAAGTGGAGACGTACAATAAAAATAATATAAAAAATATAAAGATTCAATACAATAATAAAAAAAAACACAAGGAAAACAAAGAAATCATAAAGCACTTGCAAAGCTAACCAAAACATGTAAAAGGTAAATATCTAACAGTAAAGGAACTACGCAAATAAAACAAAATAAATCATTAATATCATATAAAGATATGTGCTGTAGAATTAATGGATGACTAACAAACTCTAGGAATTTACTCTGTGGAGATTTTAGACAAGGTTCATAGATAACACAGATTAAATATCACATAAAAACACAAATAAAAGTAAATTACAATAAGATCATGGTCCATGTAATTTTCGAATACACGGATAAAGTTGACATCCAATAAGATTTTTGATTCCTTCTAAAGGATCACAACTAAAATATGCTCAACCATACACACACACACACACATACATATAAACATATAAAAACATGCACATACGAGTCAGAACATCAAGTACAAAATCATTACAAATTATTGTGAGGAGATAAAAGTAAAAAATAAAATAGAAATATGAGTTAAACCTATTATTAACTATGCATAAATAATGTAATTTATGTGCCAAACATTTTTTTGTGAATTACATTTTTGGTACATGACACGAAAGATATTAACTTAGAATCAAACTAGAAGAAAAGAAATTAACAACAAATAAACCAAAAAATCAACCAAATGGACTTTAATATGTATTAAAAAAATAAAGTCACAGCAAATAATAAAGCTTACAAAAGTTTAACATTTTGCATGCAGGAGCATGGTGAACTTGGATTAACAGGATCCATAAGATAATTCTAGAATTGTGAAAGGAAAAACCATCCAAAATTATTGTTTGGAGCTGAAGGGCTTTGAGGGTAATTGAGATTTTGCCTTAGGGCAAAAATGTTCATGGATTTTGTTGGGTGGTGTGTCAGTCTAGGTTTGTTTGAGGGAAATTTCGTCCAGATTGCTTTGATTTGGCACCGAAGACAAGGGAATTGGGTCATTAATGAAATCCATGATGCCAAAACCATCCAATGGAAGTTTCTTGGCTGCAAAATAGATCAGTGTTCAGACATTAGGAACTTGGCAGCCAAACAATTTGAAAGATCAAGGGATAGAATGAACTCGTGGAAATTAGGGCTAAAGAAGATTCAAAGAATAATTTAAGCTTGTTTCGAGAGAAGACTGAGCAGCTATTCTCTTTGAAGATGAAGAAATGAGGTTGCAAACCTATGAACTGCAGCTTGCTTTCTAGAATTTTTAGAGGGAATTCAAAGCTAGATATTGGTGCATAGGAGGGGATTTGAGGCGACATGTCCTAGTACTTTGGCACATGATTATGGGGAGTGAACAAAGGGCATGAGTCACATATATATGTACTATCTTAGTTCCATTATTCTCAATATTCACCTAAAGTCCTTATGACGCTTTTATCATACATAATGTGTAAACCGTTCCTTGAATTTTAGATTAATATAAATATTTTACTCAATTTCCATCTTATATTCACTGTTTTAAACCCTTACTTTCCTAAAGACTCAATATGTGTTTTGGGTAGTCTTGTATTTAGGCTATAGATTCATTACATATCCAGATTGATTTGATTCATTGAACATTGCTCTAGCTTATACACATATTTTGAGTGATTTTAGATTCTAACAAAAACCTCTTATGTAGTGCGAGTTTATGGAGAATTGTTTTTTAGTAAGAGAGAGAAAATATATTAGTTTATAAACTTGACGAGAAAAAAAATTATTTTAATTTTGAAAGGTGTGCAAATCGGTATGACCCAATGATCTACAGAATAATTGTCTAAAGTAAACCAAACACATTGTTCAAACTATTACAGAATAACTATCAAGTTCTATAAGTTGTGTTCATGCAATCAATAACATCTCCAATCTAAGGCCCTGTTCGGTTGGAGGTCATCTTGGCCATGACCATGGCCAAAATAGCCTTCAACTATTTTATTAAATAATTTTTTCATTTTTTATCCTCAATACATAAATTTTAATATAAAAAATTCACTTTATATTATATCTATACAATTTTTAACACATTATACTTAATTTTTTATTATTATTTTTTTTAATAAAATGGTTGGAGGCCATTTTGGCCATGGCCTGGCCTCCAACCAAACAGGGCCTAAGAGTTTCTATAAGTTGTGTTCATGCAATCGATAACATCTCCAATCTAAGGCCCTGTTTGGTTGGAGGCCATTTTGGTCATGACCATAAAATACATAAATTATTTATTAAAAAAATTTATTTTTTATCCTCAATACATAAATTTCAATATAAAAAATTTACTTTATATCACATTATACATAATTTTTAACACATTATACTTAATTTATTTAATTTATTATTATTTATTTAATAAAATAGTTAGAGGTCATTTTGGCTATGATTTGGCCTCCAACCAAACAGAGCTCGAGTTATAAATTTCAAATAACATAAATGATGTTTCAACTTGAATAAGGCCCAAATAAGCATCTAAAATCAGAAAATAAATATAACAATAATTCAGAAATTGAATCATGAAGATAGGACAACATAGTCATGTATAAACTAGCTAAGATGCAATCTAAAAATAGGGATCGAATTCAAGCTATTAACAAGCGTATATGTCAATCAAATTAATGGATCAACCTAAGAAAGAACCAAGTTCCATCACCTTGTGGAAATCCATGCAACAAGCACATTGCTCTACATAAACTTGATACAACCCAATGATCTAAACCAAAACAAACACACTGTTCAAACTACTTTAGATGTAGCTTTTATCGCGTATTATAAATCAACATTCATCGAAACAATAACATTTGAACATCATAAAATGATTTTTCAACTTGAGTGAGGCCCAAATATGCGCATATAGACCATTATCCCTCAGAATATACATTATAAATAATATTTATCGAAAAAATGATCCAAAAGTAATTAGGTTAGACCTCAAGTGCATCTATAACACCCTTGCACTTATAATAACATTAATCACTTTGGGGGAGAGGTTGAATTATTCTGGTATATCATTTATTCCAATTTTGGAGATTCTAAATGTGATGCATTTTCCATGCTGTGGTGGGCAAGTCTGCAAATTTTGGATTAGTTTAGAGTCAATTTAGACCCAAAATATAAGCTAAAAGGAGTAGAAATAAAGTTTTTGGAGTTATTTTTAAGGAAGCTACAACAAGAGGAGTACATCATAATTTCTCTCGAATTTTCATTGCACAGTTGACGGGTAATTTTGATTTTATGGCAGGGGGATTTCCATCTTTATATTGCCAAATGGAGAAGCCCTAGCCGATGGCCCTTCTTTGGGCAGGACGCGTATGAACCGTTGGATCCAAAGCATCCATTGGATGTTAATGCTCCAAGTAGTGCAATTTGAGAGTTCTTCACTGATTCTAGCTTAATCCAAGTGATTTAGGCCCTCAAAATTCACAATTGATTGATCTAATATGGTTCAAATTAAAGGCCATATTACACAACTTTAAGAGATTTTGGGATCAGATTTTTGCAGAGATTATGGACACCAAGATTAGAATTTTCTAGCATTTAAAGAGGATCCGGACTATAACACAATGAGGGGATCAGAATCATCGTTCTTTTGGGTTCGACACACGATCGCGGGAAGCGAGCGTATGGTTTGAATCTATCACCTATCTTTATCCATACTATCTCTTTTATACTTTGTTTTTCTTTACTTAGATCTATTTTGTACATTTATCTATCTATTTTATCCATATTGGGACTGGATTGCTTCTATATCATTAGTGGAACATTAATATCTTAAATAAATTATTATTTATTGCAACATAAATTCATGTATGAGAATGTTTCTATTTCAATATAAAATTTGTTATATACCTCTGCTGATTAAATTGTAGTGTAATTTCTTTAATTTCTAATTATTATTAAAAAAAATTGATGTGGAATGCTGGCCGACAAATTAAAGACATACAAGTAAAATAACTGTCACAAAAATGAGAATGCTAAAGTGGATGAGTGGATATACATTAAAAGATATAATGAGAAATGAGCATATTCGTAAGAAGATTGGGGTAATCTCAGTTGAGGACAAGCTCAGGGAGAGTCAGTTAAGATAATTTGGATGTATAAATCGTAGACTAATGGAAGCTTCAATAAGGAGAGTTGAGTCATTAAATTTTCCTGTGCTAAAAAAGAAAGAGGAAAATCGAATAAGACATAACAAGAAACTATCTAAAAGAATCTCACATATTTGAAGATAAATGAAAACTGATTGTTTGATGGAACGCAACAGAAATAAAAGATTCATGTAGCCGACCCCACCTCGTGGGATAAAGGGATTGGTTGTTGTTGTATTAAAATTTTTTATTTTCATGCATTAATTTCTTGTTTATGTTCTTCATCGTGGTAGATCTATTAACATGCTTTCAAATATTTGTGTGCTCAAACGTAAATATTTAAATCTTATCATTTCTAGGACTATTTCTTATTAGATACTATCATGAACATCCTTTTTCATGCTTACATCATGTATTAAACCAGAATGATTAGAGAATGATTCGTGATGCTGACTCCCAATAGTGGAGATGACCCCATTGGTGATGATAATCCAAAAAATAGGATGTAAACTACTCTAATATAAATATGACATGTACACTCATTAACAGGATAATATAAAAAGATATAGGCTACCAACAAAACCTCAGTGATACCCGGGGACTTAAAATGCATCTACCATAACAAATACGTACAAGTTATTGAAAAAGTAAGGTAAAGTGCAGGTGGTCCAACGGTCGGTAATAAACCGCAGCTATGACAACCTCGCAAGGTTCTCTAGTCAAATCCAAACTTAGAACAGATAATAGAGTTGTTCAGGTCTCAAATCTTCAATGGAAAAAAGACTTCCATCAGTAAACAATGACACCGGACCATCAGACCATGCAAGCGCACCTGAATACAGGACGATCTCTCCTATATGGAGCGTCACGATAAGTAGTTCGCTCGCTGCGGATCCGCCTGGCAGGAGGAGGGCTCCTGCTTCTATCCAGACTCATTCTGATACCCCCCTAAGCAGAAGAATCAACACACTAACACAGCTCCTTCTTCCCCCAAAACCAAGAACTACTCCACCTTCCTGTCGAATTAGGGCAAAATTAAACGATCTCCACGAAAACACTATAATCCAATTATCTTCGTTTCACGTGAACAAAGAGGAATCAGAAACCCTATTCATCACCTCCAATAAGCCAACGCAGTTGACGAAAGCAATCAAACCCTAAAAGAGCTATAGCGCTAAGATTCAATGAGAAAAGGAAAATCCAAAAGAGCCCGTACCTCCAATCTCAGACGAAATGGTCTCTTCCGGCGGCCGCCGAGCAAAGCAGCGATACCGGAGGCGGCCTTCTGTACCGAATGAGCGAGATGGGGGAGACGACTCCATTGGATCAATTTATAGCTGTAGATTGTAGAAGATGAATGGCGGATCGACCCGGTTCGCCGTTCGCCTAGTCCGATCAGCTCAAGGACAACCAAGCTTTTTTTTTTTTTTAATAAGAGAAAAACATTTTTATTTTTTAAATTTAATAAAAAAAAAAGTTATTTTAATACTAAAAAATATTAAAATATGAAATACTTTAAATTATAATATTTATATTTGTATTAGAGGTAAAATAAAATTAATTTTTATAATTGAAATTTATATTGATTAAAAAAATTGCCTCAAACCAAACGAGGCCCAAAAGTCGATTCGACCGGCATATCAAATTTCGGGTCTTCGGCTCGTCCGAATTTCCTCAAAAGCGGCATTTACAGACATTTATGTCACTAAAAAGTTTGAATATTTCATCTCAAAAAAACGTTTTAATATTTACTCATTTTTATTTACATATTATTCAATAATTTAAATTTTATAAAAACAAAGAATATTTTAAATTTTAAATTATTATATATAAAATTAGCAAATTTTGACTCAACTCATAAACTCAACCCAAACATAACCCGATCTAATCGGGTATGAATCAAACTTAAACTAGTACAAGTCATAAACTGTTTGACCTAAATTTGACTCATTTAAGAAGACCTAGTACTAATTAGTGGGTCAACCTAATTTTAACCTGCTGTTTAACTCATTTATCAAAATTCAAATATTTTTCTTTTCGTATAAATTTTAATAGTAATTATTAGATTTATATTACATAATTTAGTTACATTTTTAATATTCTTAACTTTATAATTATATTCATTCAAAGTAAAAAACATTAAATTCATCTAATACTTTAAAAATTATAATAAATTTATTAGCAGCTTAGTTAACTATTTATTAAATGAGTTAGGTATAAGTTTTAATGTATGATTTATTTAATAAATACATTAGATTTGAGTTAAATATAAACAAGACGAGTCAAAAATAAGTTCACTTAGGCCCGACTCACTAAATCGAATTGCCACCAGTATTTTATATATAGGTAATATATTTTATAAGAATTTATTTCTTCCCATCTTTATCGTTGTTTATGATTTTGAAAAAAGATTAGCCTTAAAATTGATAGAATGAAAAGTATAAAATTCTAGAATTTAATTGGTTCAAACTGAATAGTGTAATAATCCAAAATAATATGCATGAAATTATCTGTAAATAGTATAAATGCTTATCATAATATAATAATTTAAAAACAATACTAGTACAATAAAATAAATAATAATAATATATAAGGAAAATTGCATCCGGACCCTGATCTAATGGAATTGAAAATTAATTACAATTTTTAAAAAATTTTAATTTTAGTTCATAAGATTATAAAGCTGCAATTTTGTTCACCATATTAAAATTATGTCATTTTATTGGCCAATAGAAAAATATAAAATGTAACTTCTTTTTTTATCAATTTAATCAGTTTATACACTTTATTTTCACTTCTATGAAAACATTTAAGATTTAAAATTTTTTAAAAATCTTAAATTTAATTTTCTACATCTCTTACTTTTTCTCTCAAAAAATTTAAAAATAAAATATAAAAACATTGCTATGTTAAAATAATATTTCAAAATGTTAAAAGAGTTGATAATTTAGAATAGCATTAGAACAAAATGATAGAAATTTAACAACTCTGACTTATTTGGGATCAAATTTTTATAATCTTAGTATTATATTATATCATGAAATAATAATAATTTTATAATTTTTTAAAAATTATTTATATATATATCATTAAATTAAATAATTATTACTAAAAATAATATAATATAACATTAAAATAACACTTAAAAGAATGCAACTTAATTATGTTCACATTTACTCAGAAGAGTTATTATTTTATAAGAAACTTCTATTTCATTTATTTTATGAAATAAAAATTTATTAAAAAATATCCCTACAACATTTGCCAATCAGTGCTTGTTAGTCACAATTTCTCGATTTTGTTTTATTTAAGAAGACAACATATCATTATTTAATTTATAATTTAAATTTTTGGGACATTTACATACATAACACTTCATATTACTATATTTACATATCAAATATTTCTTTTTAAAAATTACACGCCACACCTAAAAATTATACTCCACACACTTTTCTTACACCCCATATATTTTTTCTAAAGCTGCAGTATAATTTTTTGAAAATGAGTGTGATACACATAATTATAATAATATAGAGTGTTATGCACGTAATTATCCGTCTTTTTTAGAACTAATCAGTTTCATTTTCAGTCGAGATAATTTAAATTTTATTTTGGCCAAGGCTCTCACATTTTTAAAATAAAATTTTTATAAGTTTAAATTTTTTTATTGTTAATATATATATATATTGATGGTAATAATATATATATTATCTATACATTTTGTTTTTGTAATTATCGGAGTTGCATAAGCTATAGCCGCTGAATCGGTGCTACTCCTCAATATTTCTTGTGTTGAAATTAGGACACCACTGGGATGCTATCCCCAAAAATAATATTTAATATTTATAATAATAAAATTATTTATTATATAATTTATTATCATCATAAAAATCTAAATATTATAGAAAAAAATTATTTTATTATGATTTGATTTAGTCTAATATGTAGACTAGTTTTAACATCGAATCACATCAGACTGAACTAATCCGAGCCTAACTTGACAATCGGAATTACCACCCCTACATCTAATGCTCTGTTCATTTAAATCCCTACAATTGACGTGGCACCCAAAATGGTTCTCAGCACAAACATGCCCGAGCATCCCACAGACCACAATGTAGACAAACCCACGATCTGCGTGGACGCACCAAGAGAAATTTTTATATCAGGTGCGTACGACGCACACGACAATTAGCGCGCACTACGTCAACACGTGGGGTCAATTTTATCAATGTGGAGTGCGCTGATTGGCATGCACACAATACATGCACCTGATAAAAAAAATTTCCCGCAATCAGAGTAGTCGATTCCAATAGCATCTCTGCGAAGCAAGTGAAACAGCATCGCCCGTGGCGGCAGGGTACCTCCGACGAGGCATACAAAGTCAATGCCGCCAGCGACGAGTACAGCAGTGGAGAGAGCCGGGCAGGCGAGGCGGAGGCAGAGAGCGGCGGGGGCGGCAGCATGAACGAGGTAACCGGGGAAGGTTTTATGTAACATTATTCTATTTTATTTCCATATAGCATCCGATTTAATTTTTAATTTACTGTTATTTGATAATGAAATAGATTCCATCTAAAAAATTTTAAGTAAAAGAGACCCACATTGTTAAAAGATAACTTCAGAAATTACTTCATGCTCCCTTAACAATGTAAATTATAGAGAAACCACCATAAAAGGTCTTTGATATTTATATGTTGAACCTGTACATAATAAGGGGAGTTTTACGATAATAAAAATTTTAAATATTACCTTCATTCAAAAATTTGAATGATATATAAATAAATATTCCTTACAATAATAAAAAGATGTTGATATTATTTACAAAAAAAATTATTTGATTTAATGATATATATACATAATATTTTAAAAAATTTAGAATTATTACTCAAAATGTCTCGTGTAAATTCATCAAATCATTTTAACTCAACTCAGACATTTGGACATAGCTGGAGTCATCAGCTCTTGGATTTTTTTACTCAACAATGATAAGGATATCATATGAGAACACTTGCATGAATCACTTGATCTTAAACAAACCATCAGCTTTGATATCATGCTTTAAAGGAAGAAATACCAGGGAATCAAAATTGGGCCTAATACTAAAGTGAATCAATACAATTTAACCTATAAAACTATGCTAAAGAGTGTCACTTTATGAAGTAGCACAACCTATTCTTCATTGTCAATGTGACATAATTGCTCTATGTGGATTCTGAACACTTTCAACCGAACCCATAGTTTCAGGTCGAGCTCAGTTTGGATTATCGGCACGAGCTCAACCTCAACACCCTTTTATCCCTTTAATTCATTACAATGGGTTCATACAAGTCACACTAAGCGCCAACACATAATGATGCAAATTAGAGAAACAAGCCATGATCTTGCAGATCAACTAACCCTACAATGTTGCATAAGACTTGGAAGAGAACCTAAAGAGTGGGCAGTCTTCTTTTAGCTCACCATATCCCCAAAACTATATAAACGCTGTTAAAACCATCCAATATAAATAAAGCATGCATCCAGTGATTTCTGTATGTAGTCAGTCTACCAAGTGAGACAGATTGCCTCATCTTAATATAACCCACCACCCTCATGGAATTCCACACAAGATAAACGGAGCAATCAAAAGACACTGAGCAACCCAACCACTCTCCCACAAACAAAGCTTCTGAGGACAAAAGATAACAACAGGTTGAGAGGCTTGCCATTTGTTTTGCAGATGATTGCGGTGCCATGGACTCATGAAACCGATGTTTCCGGCCGCTCATAGCATCTCCTGCGACCGCCGAACGATGCGCCTTACTTTCTTCTTGAAATCATCCCTCCTCTCTCTCCAATCTTTCTGCAGAAATCAAATAGAAGAAATCAAAAACTGTAAACAGTAACGTGAATTAGAGATTGTGTATTTATCAGCAAATGCATGACATGTTCAGATTCAGGTTCAGATTCAGATATATGTATAAGAGAAAGCAAAATTGATCATCTAAACTTTCTTCAGCTTGAACGTATTCCAAATATTTCTGATCCATAATAATCTACTTTTTAGTAAATTAAGGTAGTTCAACAATGCTCCAGTTTGTTATGCTCTTCTAGATATCTAGGATCCAATCATTTCACTATGATATTTCCCCTTCATACCCACTTGACTTATGAAAAGTCCCATATTATTATCTCAGAGTAAATCAAGTTATTCTAAGAAACTCCCCCGAGCTTGTAAATGAATTTTTTTTTAAAGGATTTTTTTTTTTGAAGGTGGGATGTAAATGAATTAGAGGCTAAAAATTCACCATTCTAGGGTAAGTTGTTTCAGAGTGGATCCCGCATGCAAAATGCTGTAAATGAACCGAGTGTTCATCGCGCAACTCAATATTTGGTTTGATAAGAGCTTGTTTATGTTCGATTCGTAAAGTTTTGAACATGCTTTTAAAAGCTTGAATAGTAAGTGAACGAGTTTGAACATACTATCTATCGGTTTGTTAGTGTTTGCAAATTGTTCACATGAAAGGCAACCTCCTAATGATGTCCGAGGGTTTATTGCAAGAGCTAGGGTTGTGATGACGATATTGAGGCGGGAAAGGTTTTATTGTTGCTCTCCTTCGAGGTTTCAATGGTTGCTATGCGAGTAAGAACCACAATTTAGAACTGACAGACCAACGATATTGTGCAACAACTGGGTCCCAGGCCATCTTATTGCAAACAACTACATCATAGCACAGAAGGCGATGCAAAAACTAAAGAAAAATAAGTCAAGAAATGGTTATATGATAATTAAGGTGGATATAAACCAGGCTTATGATAGGATCTGTTGGAATTTCTAGCCACTATGCTAGCATTAATGGGATTCCCAGAACAATTGAGAAGATGGGTAGATGTGTGTCAAAGAGCCTAGATAATCCTTGCTAATCAATGGAAAGATATCACTATGAATTGTTGCCAGAAGAGGATTGAGACAAGAGTGTCCACTGTTACCTTACCTATTCATCTTATGCTCTAAACTATTATCAATTTTGATCCACAAAGAAGTGCAAAGGGCTCAATAGCAAGTATCTGGATCTCTTCAAAAGGCTCATACCCATCTCATGTTTATAGATGATCTCCTCTTCTGTTCCTCGACAGTAGCAACTAAACTAAAGGAGGTGCTTAATAGTTATTGTGCAGTGCGGACATATGGTGAATGTCAAAAAATCCACTGCTATCTTTAGCCACACCACCACCAGGAACCAGAAAGCTATTATCAGGAGATGATTCAAACTAAGTATAGTACATGCCATAGAAGATTAGGGGTGAGAGTTTGGCTCGAAGATCGATAATCGCTCAATACTCGGATCGATATTAAGCTCGAATCGAGCTCAGCTCGAATTATTGAGTCGAGACACGAGCTAAGGTTAGATCGAATCGAATTGGCTCGATTTCTTTTTTTAATATTAATAATATATTCAATCATTTATTATAATTATTTACTACTTTTACAGAAGTATATGTTAATGTGGTTAGGATCTGTTAGGTGATTTAATAAGCATAATTAATGTAATTTAAAATTCTAAAAAAGTCATTTTTTTAAGAACAAATTTCACTTCATGAAGGGTTTGAGTTGGCTCGATTAAGGCTCGAGTCAACTCGAACGCGAATTGAATCAATACGAGCCGAGTTTGAGCTATGCCTGGCTCGGCTCGAACTCGGATCGTTCTCACCCCTATAGAAGACGGATTACTCTAGCAACATTAATGCTGTAAGGGCTAAAAATTATCACCCCTTTGGAGGTCAGAAACCTCTCCTTGGCAAGTAGGATCACTCTAATCAGCAGAATTTTCACTTTGATGTCAAACTATGTTATGTCGCACGCTTATATGCCAATGAATAATCTAGACGCTACTAAGCAGCTTATCAAGAAATTCTTTTGAAGTGGGAAAGCGAGCAAGTAGGTAACAGAGCAACACACTATATCTCGTGGGAGCAAGTTTGCAAGCTAAAGACCAAAGGAGGGTATGGTATTCACGATTTCGAGAGGTAGAGATAATTCTTTGTGGCTAAGCATGCAACTAAACTCACTTATGGTTCATAGTGCATTTGGAGGGAAAGCATCAAGGCAAAATATGTGACCCGTGGCCATTTGATTTAAGTGAAAAGAGGGAATTCTAAGTGTTGGATGCTTGGGAGGAGAGGTAATAGATGGGAACATGGCTAGTTAGGTGAGGGGCATCTATCCCCTTAATAGAGGACACTTGGTCTTCCACCGCTCCTTTGAGCAAATGGCTTACTTTCATAAACATGCGGATGGATACACTTTCCCCTACAATGGCTGACATCTCTACTAGGCATGATTGGGATTTGGAAAAACTAGATCAGCTTGTTGGAGTGGAGTTCAAAGAAAGAATCCTTTCTATTTAGAGAGCACACAATAAAAAGGACGATAGATTAGTTTGGGCAAAAAACTAAGTCCACCAAAATCCTCAATACTAAGGTCGAGCATTCTCGAGATATAGCTAATGAAATACCAATTCACCAGCAAAGGATGCAATACTTTGCATTTGCATCATTATTAGGTACACTACATCTTTCATGTGGGTAAATGTTTCACTTCTCTGTAGGGGAAAATGTCTCTTTTATTCTTAGTTATTTAGAGAAGACAATCATGTAAATTGTAAGAAAATCTAATATGAGATTTTATTTCCCCCCTTTTTGTTAGTATTGTAACATTCAAAGTTCTAGCTTATGATGATAAGTTACCTGTTGTCTATATTATTTTACACAATATTGTGTTTTGAGGTTGATGATGCAAAGGATACATTGTCACTTTACTATAGTTATCTATACGTATATGTGATCCTTTTGACTTTAGAAACTATCCACTAAAAGTTGTTGATACTTAAAAATGATAGTATCCTTTGTGAGATTTTCTTGAAAATTGGCACGTCTGAGTAAAGATTGCTATCAGGTGCTCGGTGTTACAAAGTCGCCACTCAACCTCATACCTAGGCTTTCTTATGGAGAGTGTGCAAGGGTGCCACTACGATTTTGACATGACTGCATAAAAGAGTATTGGTAACCCCAACTCTTTGCCCATGGGGATGTGGAGTGGAGCAGCTCCTATATTATGTGGCAATGACTATAGGAGTGGCACCCTTGCAGTTAGGAGCATTCATCAGCAAAATCATTCTTTATTTTTACGAGCTCTTTTTTTCTGAAATATTTCTACTAGCTCTTTCCTTATAGGCTATAAAGCACGAAAGCTTCTAAAAATTACATCGTGTCTATGTCAAACACATGAACATAAGAGACATGATGGAATATTGTGTCAAACACACCATGTGGCGTTTCCTAATAAGATAATATTTTAAAAAATTAAAGAATATTCTTGAACACACAAGGACACTTTAAGACACCTTAGGATACTTCTGAGACGCTTTCAAGACATTATCAAAATCATTCCTTATTTCTATTAACTCTTTCCTTGCAGGCTACGAAGCACAAAAACTTTTAAAAGCTACATTGTGTCCGTGTTGGACACACGAACACTGGGACATAGGGGAACATCGTGTCGGATACGCGTAGACACCGTGTCAGACACACTGCACGTCGTTTCCTAATAAGATAATATTTTAAAAAATTAAAATTCACTTGTTGGCCAAGCAAAGATAATTTTTGGACATGCAAAGACACTTCGAGATACATTAGCATACTTTTGAGACACTTTCAAGACACCTTTGAGAGCTTTCAAGACACTTTTAGGACATCAATAAGCCTTGTTTCGTTGGTGCTTAAAAATCTATCAAACTTTTCTAAAAATACTTTCATCAATATTTGATATTTATTTCACGTTATACACAAATTTAAATATTAAAACTCAACTTTATATCACATCCAACACAAATTTTAATCTTAAAATATAACTTTATTTTACATCCTACATATACTTAAATAAAAATAATAATTTCATTTTACATCCAACATAATTTTCAAAAATAAAATAATTTTATTTCACGTCATAATATTAAATAATTTTCTTTCCCTTTTTATCTCTAAAACCTTTAAAACTTTTTAAAAATAAACTTCAACCAAATAAAATCATAGGATAATACTAGATATATTTAATATTAATATTAGATTTGTTATTAATATTATATTTTTTATTAATACTAAACATAAAGCTATAATCTATGGATGCTTCTATCTCTTCATTTTTTATTATTTTTAAGATTTTATTTAATAAAATTAAAAATCTAACTTATTATTATCATTAAAATTTTACTTAATATAAGACAAAATACTAAGCTAATCAAGTTCAATCAAACTTCTTCCTCCCTCGCTCCTCTCAAGCCTCACAAAAACAAATCAATCATAAAATGTTTCATACTCTAGCTCCACCTCTATCTTTCTCTCATCCTCAACATTGGTGACCTCTTCAAAGCTAACAATATCTTCTTTTAAGTTCTCATTTTCATTCGATGACACTTCTCTGCTACTCACAAATTTATATTCAAAAAATTCAAGTTTGTTCTACATTTTATATATGTTCCTAAGTAAAAATTATTATTTTTATTATTATTGTTGATGCATCGTGTCATGCCCTTGTATCCCCACGTCTATGCAATATATCAAAAACACGAGAGACAATGAGAGAGATCCTTGGGAAAGAAGGCTGGTAGGCACACCAATGTTCATTTATCCTTCTTTTGGTCAATGTTTCGTCTCACTTCACCTGAATCAAGTTGGGCAAGTGTCGTTGAACCATAACCTAAATCAAATTGACCTAGTTCAATAATGGCATGAAAAATAGCTACCCCCTAGGAAACAATAAGAACAACAAAGCCTTAATCAGCCATGCTCTAAGCGAAACTTCAGTAAACACTTGAAAAAACCTTTCACTATAGATATGCCTCAGAACTGTTTCCAAAACCATTAGCTACAATGGTAGCTTGAATAGCAGTGCAATCATTAAATGGTCACAAACTGCGAAAAATTGAGTCAGCAGAGGGAAATAAATGGCAGTCACTAATCATCTCCCAACTTACTGCAGCTTCCACATTTGCTGGAGACTCGTCATTGGGGCTTGAAAGCATCGAGATAATGCTAAGAACAATACTCTCAACCTGCATGCATCAACTGCTTGCATTAGTAAATGAAGATGTGCATTCCACGCAAGAAAGAACAGCATTTTTTCACCAGATAATGTCCACAAAAAAGCCATGGCAAAAATCAAAAAAAATTATGGAAAGAGAAATAAAAGCCAGATTCAAACCTTTTTAAACTACAAATTTTTTTTGAAATTTGTTCTAACAACATAGTTAAAGGCTCATATTGACACATTTAATAATTGAAAGCGATTTAATTCCAAAAATAATATACAGTGCCTCTAAGTTGTTTGTATCTTGAAGGTCATATTTTCATACTCAGCCAATCACCTTGAATAGACGAACAAGAAAACAAATAACACATCTAGCCATCCTAATGCAAAGGATTTAGGAATCAAAAGCTTCCATTCCTACAGAATTGCAAGCACTCCTTGCTTTCACACTTCAATGTTGAACAAATTAAGCCCTCAGATTTATGAATAAGATAAAATGTTTAGCAAATATAACCGTTGGAACATTCCAGTATACGAAGCCAAATGTCTGCCTATATCAATGCTTTGCGGCTGAGAATAAGTAAACGCACCGTGTGCACAGGCGTCCAGCGTTCACTTGCAAGCTCATAACCATTAGGATCATCTCCAGGTGCATGAAGAATTGATATACAAACACGACCATCAGGATAAACTGAACTTGTGTATGTTAGCCATTATTGTAACCTAAATTAAAAAGGGGGAAAAAAAGAACTAGAAGATAAGTGACATACCATTTGGGTGCCACATCTCAGATGTGAACCTAACTGTTGGAGGACTATTAGGATAATTTGGCGGGAAGCTCATGATTGCATTGAAATAACCACCATCGCTGTATTGTAAAAAGACCATTAAATGCATAAAAATTTATGTTGACCTAGTATCTTAAAATACCAAATAAAATACTTTGCCATCAATGCAAACATGAAAATTTGATAACATAATTAAAAACTCAAACCACATCATATTTGCAATGTAACAACCAGACCAAAAAATATTAAATAAACGAACACTTCTAAAGAGCTGGCTTGTTTGAAGTCGAACATATTTCTGGCACCTGAGGCATCTATTTGAACACAATACAATACATTGCTCATAAAAATCAAAAATTACTTCCATGAGATGGTAGTAGATCTTACACATCCTTTTGGCTCTTTCTCTCTATCCTTCCTGCAAATTTTATATTCCATGTTCAAGTTTTGTGGGGTTAAAGAGGCCACAATAGACATATAGAGAAACGAATAAAAATAATTAATCTTCGGGGGAGACAACAGACTACATGGATTAAAAATTATTCCAAAATCCATTCATAAGATATTGAGGTCCATGTAGAATTTGTGGGAAAAGAAGAACAAAACCTAGACAATGAGCAAAAAATGAAGACCGTTTAGTTTCAGACATCAGGAGAGATAGATGATACCATAGACTTCATATAAATACTCGTCAAAACTCAAGAAACCAATTTAAGTGTTGTAAGCTTACTAGTAATATTCCAAAAGTATACTACGACCAACGCTCTTGACTACAATAGGTTAAATAACAAAATTTACCCTAAGATATCAAATGCTAGATGCAAGGAAACATGTTAATATATTCAACATTCCAGTAACTATTGGCATAAATCTCAAGGTAGTTTCTTCTTCATATAATCTTCAACAAGCTAAAAACCACTAATCTTTGGAGATATCATTTGTTGGTTAAAAGCGAATTTTCATGATCCAAGAACATACAATGAAGCTTTTGTGGAACCATGTTAGCATATTCAACTTTCCAGTAACTGTTGGGCATAAATCTCAAGCCAGTCCCATCTTCGTATAGTCTTCAACATGCCAAAAACCACCATTAATCTTCGGAGATTTCATCTTTTGGTTAAAAATGGATTTCAAGATCCAAGAACAAACTGTGAAGCTTTTGAAGAAACTAATATGCACAAATCTCATCAATGTGCATAAAAATACTATTATGATAGGAAAATTCACCAAATAAATTGAGGACACTGAACTTTACCCACTTGAACTGCAGGATAAAAGCGATTTTCAAGGACCAACTCATCACACCCAACTAACTAATTTTTCTGATATCCTCTCATTTATCCATCATTCCCTTGTCAAAACAATCTTGTTTGTAATTTTAGTATAAATTAATTATAGCATTAATTTGTTAAGCATGTCATATCCCATAAATATAGGTCATACATATTCTGACACTAGATGTGTGGCATTCTTGACGTATAAATCGTAATCATGAAATACAATTCGTGCTAAGATGCATCATCCAACTTACGTGCTTGAAATCAAATTTACCGTTGAATTTAGCAAAAAGAATTTTAAAAAATAAGATTATTTTGAACTTTTACCTAGTTCCAAGATGCCTACAGGAAACACTGTTTTACAAGACATGCATGTTGCAAAGGGCCTATCTTGCATGTTGGGAATGATAATGATGGGTCTCATTGTGTATCACATCCCCCCCTCCCCCCACCCCCAAACTCAGCGGAAGGTTATACTCAAGCATTCCCAACTATGCCCAAGTTTCACCTCCACAGTTGGAGGAGTCAAGTTATACTACTCTATTGCATTCAGGCCATGATGGATCCCAACCAAAAACTTCATTTAGCTCAAGAGTAACCAACGGCACTATTTTACCTCTGACATCATAATCATTAAGTTACCATGAGCTCCGTGAGAACGTATAGCTTTTATGCCAATAATAAATTTCTGTTTCCACTTTGCACATTCTCCAGTGTAGACTATGCAAAAGACAACATAGGTTTCCAGAATACTATACTATTTGCCTGACAGACAGTCTCATTAAAATTTCGTGAAATGTCTAAACTGATAATCACAACAATTGCTAACGTCCAAGTTGAATGAAATTTAATCAGATTTAATCCCCAGATTCTGAACCATGACAAGTAACACAGAAGACAATCGGAGTTGAAAAGAAAAAAGGAACTATGATTTATAACATACCGTGAATTCTTTGCTCAGTACCCTGCTAAAGCCAAGATTTTAAACGAAATATGTCTCAAACGTTTCAATTGCAAAAAGGAATGAGCTTTTCCTAACATCGTAGGTGAAATATATTGAAAAATCATTATGACTTCAAGTATCACAGATTACAAAGAAAACAGACAAATTTCATCCATTAACAACAAAATCCATAGATAGACCAACAAGGATTAGTATTCAAATGAAATTTTCTATACTCTGAATATACCCATACTAACATATTTTGGCAATGTTCGCAGTATTATCAATTTCAGAATGAAAAAACTCAATCACTGGTTAAAAACATCTAATTTCCGACAGAATCACTCACTAGAGCGTATCAGGCGGGCCGATTACGGTGACACTCCATTCGAAGATATTAGAATCATCCACAAGGCCAGCGGAGAAACCATCCACCGGATTCTTGCTGAGATCTACTCACAGATCAAGACACCAATCATTAACCCCCACAGATCATCGCTTCCGGAGCGGCGACGCGGGAAATTCAGAAAGAACCCTAGATCGAGAAGCGAACCTTTCAACTGCTTCTGGAGGAGCAGGCTTGCTTGGCTCGCCGTTGCCATGAACGACGGCAGGGATGGCACGATGGAGATGACGCCGACGAGAGCCGGGGAGGGAGGAGGAGGTTGAGGGCGCTCTGCGCTCGGATGATGAGTTACGGCAGAACCACCTGCCCAGCCAAAGGTGATTCTTTTATTTATTTATATATCTAATGCCCGGAGGACGATGGCTACAGAATTTCCATATTTGAGGTTTACTAGCAGAGCAGGGCAAATACGCTTGTTTACAGCTAACCGTCTATTCGAGATTTACATGCAGAACATTGAATTCATAAAAAATTATATATTTTATTATTTTTTAGTAAATATTATATATATCACTTTTTTTTTATATTTTTATTATTATAATAGAAATATAAAACTCATAAGCAGAGTGTGATATATATAATATTTACTAAAAAATAATGAAATACGTAATTTTTGATGAATTCAGTGTTCTGTATGTAAATCTCTCTATCTATTTATCTATATATATATACATATATTATTTATTCAATATTATAAAAATTATTCTATCAAAAATAAAACAATATAAAATTTATTTTTGAATTGTTAGTGAGTTTCTCATGAAGTCTCAATTAAACTTTAGAATCTTAAATTTTTCTTCCAATTAATTCTAATATTGATTAATATTTTAATAACTGAACGGAGGAGAGAACCAAGATGGAGAGAATATGACTAGCTCCATCGTGAGAGAAGATGTATATTTGTAAAGATCAGACGTAAAATACATATATAAGACTTGTGAAAAGAGGAGATAAATTATCATTGAAGTTTAAATTTCTATTTTGATCACTCAACTATTGAAGTGGCTCGACCACATTGATCTGCCAAGTTTACCACTTGAATCACAATTTGGACCTGTTGATTGTGATCTAAACAGGAAGAGGTCTTAAACTATAACTAAATTGATTTGCCAAATGTTTGTGTTCGCTCTTTTCAATAATAGCTCTCTCGATAGCAAGTACGACAACAATAACAGATGATTCGCCCATCCTCTACCTAATTTATAGTAGATGAATAGAATAACATTTCTAGTATTGATTCGCGAAAATACCCTTCACATCGTTTTTAGGACACAACCACTCCAACACCACTATCTATTAATGCACTAATGTTGCCACTACTTTGATGATTTTGCCATAAGAGATAAGTTACACATAATATCATCTGATACATATTTGACACTGAAGAATCAAATTCAATTGAGGAAATCTTTTTTCAATGAATATTTGAACATTTAGTTTCGCCTAAACCAGAAATTCCTCCTCAAGTTTTCACCTTCTCAAAAGTACAAAGTTTCAAACCTCATGCGGATAGGTTGAGATTTCATTAAAGTTTATTTCTTGCATAGAAGTTCAAACTTAGTCTTCAACTTATTATTTAGTTTCAAACTTAGATTTTATCTACTTTATTGAAAACATCATTTTTTTTTATGTGCTTTCAAAATTAAAGTTTAACCATTATCAAACTTTCTTCATCTCGGTCGTATGAAGAATGCAAGACAATGAAATTATAACTTTAGGATTTGTTTATTTATAAGATTAAATTTAACAAGGTTAAAATTAAATTTAAATAGAGATATTTTTTATTGAAAATTATGAATGATGTGAAGTAAAGTTAGTTATTATATTAGGATATGTGAGAGATGTGATATAAAGTAAGTTATTATATTAGGATATGTGAGGGATATGATATAAGTTAGTTATTATTTTAGAAATATATATAAGATGTGAAATAAAATTAATTTTTAATATTAAATTTTATGTGTGATGTGATATACCTGATTAAAATTAAACTATGTTAATTTTTAACTTCTAAATAAATGAGGCCTTTTTTTTATAAGTTTATCATGCGAATCATTTTTTAGCCAAAAGACAACATTTGAAAATTGAATTATCCATTTTATGAGAATTAAATTTTAAAATTCAAATAAAAAAAAATTAAATTGGGGTTGATTTTTATAAGAAAGGTTCTAATCTAGTCCTCTTCATCATTCATTGGCAACCTAAATTATTTTTGGATAAAGGTTTTGTTTCTTAGATATTTAATGTTTTTATTGGCTCTTAAAAGAGACAAGTTGACAAAAATAATAAAAGACCATGATGAATGCAAAGCATATCAATCCTATTCAAAATTAAAGAGTGGTGGAACCTTGTTGAGCTATTTGTGTTGTTCGGGTTTTTCCTGTTTGGTTAATGTTCAAGTTAAAAAAAATTAATTTTTAAAAAATAAACTAACTTATACAATTTTCAATACATCAACTTATATATATATATATATATCTTAAAAAAATATATATTTTTTTTAAAAAAAAAGAAAGAATGGTCGTACTCAATATAGGCATGAACCAAACAGGTGTTAAATTATGTTTCAAGATTTTGTCGTCTAAAAGATGTGTCGAATATTACACGCACACACACATATATATTCAGTCATTTTATTGAGAGTTGATGGCCGATGTCTTCAGTTATTCTAAAAAGCTGCTAAAAATTTTGCTTTTATCTTCTTAGAATTTGATAGAAGCCTTTGTTCCTTGCCCGCTTTGAAGTGATCACGTTCTCGATTAAGTCATCACATCTAAAAAGAAATTGTAAATAGAAAAGCATCGAGAATATAGGAAAAATCGATTATATTAAGAATAATAATCGTAAAGCTAGAATATTTGTGATAATTATTATTGTATTTGTATTCTTGTATATGTGATACATGTACTCAAAGTATCTATAATAGGCAATTAAACATCTACAAACTACATATAATATTCTATGTATTTGATTTAGAAATAAAGTTGCTTTTATTATTTATTTAATCCCGAAAATCTTTATACCTATTACTTACATCAAAAAATTAAAGAATTAAGTCTAAACTTAGGGGTAAAAACTAATGTATTTTTTTTTAAGTAGTAAATCATCTATATATGAATATATAATCTCCATAGATAATTAATTGAGCAATAAAGATAATTTTAAATGTGATATATTTAAATTCCCTTATAATTATTTGTACTAATGTAGCACCATTGTAATTTTTAAATAGATGGAGAAAATTGTGGTGTTTGAAATTAAATAATAATAATAATAATATAAAATATAATAAAAATTAATTAATTAGAATCAAAATAAATTAAAATTAAAATTTATAAGTTAAGTGGTTCAAACACTACGGAGATTCGGTGGAAGAAATGGAATCCACCGACTTTTTCTGACCACGAATTTTGTCAACGAATCTCACCATTGAACAATAATAAGAATAAAATCAACGGCTAAAAAGTCATCAATGCTTTGATATCCTAAATTTGTAGTTCTCAAACTCCAAACCCTCAATAAATTAATTTTATTTATGAAAAATATTATATTCATTGGATAATTTTTTTTTTTCAATTAATGAATATATTTGAGTGAGCGTGGCGCGTAGATCAGTTTGGATTGAGTTATTGATGTAGCGGAGGCCAGGCGGGTAAATTCACATGCTCACGTTCAGTTCCCTGCTTGATAAGTAATGCGTGGCTGTCAAAAAATCATTGGGATCAACGTGTGATGCTAAAATGTTACGTGTAATAAAAAATTTAGTAGTATTCTTCCTATCAGTAATTACTTTTAGGAGAGGAATAGTAATCTAGTGAGATTTAAATTTTGAGTAAATTTAACTAAATCTCAAATTAAATATCAATGTAATCCGCTACATGACATGGTGAATGGAAATGCAAGAACTTGAAGGGCGAGAGAATAAAATATTTACATAAAAATTCTATAAAAAAAGGTCTAAAAAAATGAACGTTTGTTATAATATTATCTTGATATTATATTATATTATTTAAATATTTTAATATCTAAATATTATTTTTTTTAAAAATAATTTTATAATTTTTAAGAAAATTATTTATATAAATATTATTAAACTAAAAATTTTTAAATAATATATAATATAACATCAAAATAACACTAAATTAAATAATTTTTAATTTTTAATTTTTTTTTTATCATTCACCCTATTAGCTATTACTAGAGACTACTTTCATTATAATGTTCAATATCAAAAATATATTTGAACATTAAATTATTATAATAATTTAAGTATTGTTTCAAGTACCTGTAAATGTTCTTATCACAAAAAAAAAGTTCTTTTTTGTGTTGGTTCATCTTCAAATAAATTTCGAAAGTATTTAATTTTATATTATACTGATGTCATATTATTTAGAAATTTCATTTGATGATAGTTTTAAATATTATTATAAAAAATAATTAAAATATCATCTAAATGTCATAAAAAAAATTAAATAATATAATATAATATTTATATAATATTAAACTAAATATTCTCTTAATTGATTTTATCTTGATATAAAATTAATATATATAGACTCAAAATTGATCCTTCTCATAGGGCTTGGAATTATCGTCGAAAATCAAAAAATACTAGAAATTCATTGGCATTTTACTTAGCTCGATTTCTTATGATTCGAAATTAACTAGCTCGAAATAAATTAAATATAACTCATAATCGACTTTATATCTGCACAATAATATGTATTTAGACTTTTCTGCTATATATTTATAATAATATACATTGTATAGGGTATATTATAATAAGAGAAATGAATAAGTCCATATATACAATGCATGAGTTTAACTAAAACTTTATATTTAATATACACAATTATATATAAATTAAATATTTAAATTAAAAAATAAGATAAAAAATTAAATTTGATTCAACTTGAAAATCAATAAGAAATTGAATATATAGACTTTAGTCAGCCCAAATTAAACCAAACTCCATTTTGAACTTGAAAATTTTAAATTTAAATTGAGATAAATTTGCTCGAACTCGACTTATTATCGGCCTTAATTTCTCAAGTTTGACTTCCAACTCTAAACTTAAAACTGTTTTTAGTCACAAGTATGACTTTTGGGGATTTGAATTAAGACACCAGAACTCAAATAGGAGCAAGGTCTAATAATTATTTAAAAAGTCATTCTTAAATTACAAAAATATTAATTTTATTTATATCAAATAATATATATTTACTATTAAAATTATAAATTAATCAATATAAATCAAGTGTATGTAAACTATATATGATATTCTTACATATGTGAGAATGAACAGAAAAAGATTAAAACATGTTCCACATTATTATTATTTATATGTTTATCATAATAAATTAAAAAAATATTTAATAAAATTATTTAGTGTAATAATTAATTATTAGGTAGATAGTTTCACTTAATTGTTGATTTTTTTATAGTAAAAAATTTACCTAAAAATTTATGTGAAAATATTTTCAAAAAAAATAAATAATAGTGAGAGCGGAAAAACATTAATTTGAAGAAAATATTATAGGGAGAGTCACATATAATTTGTATTTAGATTTTTAATAATAACTTATTAATATCTAGTAGATGATTATGCCTTTTTCGCATGCATATATAGATATGTCTTTTTTTGAAGTAAAATGAAGAAATATATAGTCGAATAATAAACGTATTTAGACTACTATGTACTCGGAGTACGATATTCACAAGTAGACATCACTGATGTCTCTTTGTTTTTCTCAAAGAGATCTTATTTTAGAAAATTAAATATCAAATAAGTCTATTGATCTCTTTATGATAATTTTATTATCACGAAATCTATCTCAAGTCGAAAACATCTTTATGATAATATTAAACAACTCGAGTCACGTTCACTAAGACCAGTACGAATGACAATAAAATATTACTAAGGGGGCGTTTGGTTCAGTGTTATCTCAATATCAATGTTATTTAGATGTCATATTACCTAAATGTCATTGTTATTCATCAATAGACATTTGTTTGGTTCAATGTTATGATATTAGAAAATATCAATGCTATCTAAATTATTTTTGTTTAGTTGAAAGTTATTGGCATTATAATGACAAATTGATGGTGTTATCTTGAGATGTTGCCCAATTTGGAGTGACATCTAGATGTCATCATGTAATGGCATTTTTGTAATTAATTATAATGTTATTTAAAGATGTCATTAAACCAAATAATTAATTTCTAAAGATAACATAACATAATATTGAGATAACACTGAACCAAACGCCCCTAAAAGAAAAAAGAATGACAATGGTGAGAAGGGTGGAGAAGGTACGAGTTGGGACTTAGAGAAAAATGCGTGTAATACACAAGAAATATTTAATAAAATATAATATAAATAATATGCATATTTATCTATATATATATATATATATATATATATATTTAAAGATATTGAGAAAGATGGATTGTAGTATTTATAATATGGGCTAATTACCTACATACCACACAATTTAATTTTATTTATGTCTTACTCATTCATTCTTAATTAATTATACTATGCACACTCAAAATATTACAAAATCTTACATACACACATTTGAGTTAAAACTTAATCAAAATTTATTTGAAAAAAAAATTCTGTTAGTAAATCATTAAAATTATATTTTTACTCTTAATGGTATATATTTTTCTCTTCTTCAATACCACACTAAAGCGCTGATTTGTCCTAAAATCAATTCACGTCGCGGATGTCTTCTTCTTTTGCCACCACCTAAACATTAAAGTTTTAAGATTTTCACTCAAAATATATTTCAATATCCTTAAAATAATATGATAAACGACTCAAATTTTTTTTAATTTAATTATAGTTAAGTTATTGAAAAATTATGATTACTTATCATAATAAAAATAAGTTAAAATGTGTGTATGTAAAATTTTATAATATTTTGAGTGTGCTGCATAGCGTAATTAACTAAGGATAGAAAGATTTTTTTATAAAATTAAATTATGTGACATATAGGTAATTATTCTTTATAATATTTATAAAATTTTAACGTGTTATTCGAGGATAGAAAGATTTTTTTATATTAATTTGATAAGATATTGAAACTTTAGCTGATGGTAATTTTCTGCGTAATTTGAGGATTGAAATTAAATTATTTAAAATAAAAATACATTAACGTTTAATTAATTTAATATATGTATAATAATATATATTTAAAATAAAAAATTATTCACTCAATTTGAAATCAGAAAAATTTAAATTTGAGTGCAGCACAGCAAGTTTGAAGTCCCAATAAATACGTTTTATCGTCATGAAAAATAAATAAATTTTCAACATAAAGCGAACATTTAATATATAATTTTGACGTGGCACCTCAGTTGGGCAGCGGGTGAACTATATAATTTAGGGTAAATTGCACCTAGGCCCTTAAGTCTGAAAATTATTATATATTAATCTCAACTTTTTCAAAATTTTAATTTAAATTCTTGATATTACAAAAGTATTTATTACTAATTTTAATTAAAATATAATTATTAATTTTTTATTATTATAATCTAAGATTATTTTCACCGATAAATTTTTGGCTTTATAGAATATAATTTTAAAATATTAATATTATTATTTTGTAATTTTAAATTTTTAAAATAAAAATAACAAAAAAAAGAGAAAATTAAATTTTAAATTTTTATTAAAATTTTAAAGAAAATAATGATAGAGAAGTATAATAGTCATTTAATTTATGTAAATAGTTTAAATTTGTTAAAATACAATTAAATTTCATATTTTTTATTTAAAAAGTTGGTGAAAAAAGCAGGATTCTAAAAGAAGGACTAAAACAATTACACTTTTATAATTTTAAAAATCAAAATTAAGATTTTTAAAAAATCAAAATATTTTAAGTTTCTTAATGATTCCATGATAATTGCATTGAATGTATTGCTAAGTTTACACATGCATATATATAAAAAAAAGAAATATTTATATGATGAACACAGAAATTAAGTTAATTTACGAATTTCATTATAAATCTCAAAATATTATTGATATCACATCTAAAACAGTTATTTTTTTATTTTTCACATCTTGTGATAAATTCTATCAGAAGATTTAACCATAGTTAAATCTCAAAAAAGTCTGATGCTTGCTCGTGATGCCCGCGTAAGAAAAAGATGCAAATAGCAGAGTGATGCTCGCGTGAATACGTTGTTGCCTCGCGAGAATACGTTGCCACCTCGCGTGAATATGCTGCCGCTGTAACCAATATAGCTCCGTGATGCCCTAACACGAAGATCGATAGTTAAACGATGCGATCAATGGCTGTGATTTTGTTGAAATTTAACTATAGTTAAATCTTCTGATAGAATTTACGACAGGATGTAAAAAATGAAAAAATAACTGTTTTAGATGTGATATCTGTAATATTTTGAGATTTATGATGAAATCCGTAAATTAGCCTAATTTATGTGTTCACCGTGTAAATGTCCCAAAAAAAAATACTTATGCACTTGGGCCTGCAATTTTAATGAAAACACAAAAATTAATTGAACATTAATTAACTTGAATCAAAATAAATTTAAATAATTTAGAGTTAGATTTTGAATCATACTTTTGACTCAAGTTAAGTTTTGAATCAATTTTATGTTCGTTGTCCTGAAAATATATTTTTTATTTTATTATTATATAGTCACATATTTGATATAATAGTTGAGTTTAAAATAAAAAAAAAAGTTCATGGATTCAATACTAATTGAACAATTTTACTACTAAATTAAAAAATAAAGAATATTTAAAAATAATAACCCACAACCTTGTACGGGCCGATTCCCATATTTATTTTTTAAAATCCTGCATACACATACTAATTATGGGTATAAATTATAATTTATAATGTAATTTACTGAAGGATTCCAATTCTAAAACATAATTGATCAATATATAAATTCATAATTTTTTTTAAAAAAAATTTAAAGGGAAGGAATCTGGCGTCGTTTGGTTGGAGTTAGGGCGGTTATCGATCTGATTTCAAGCTGAGCCAATACTTGCTTGAAATCAGATTGATTATATTTTGATCGACTTGAAATCGACACGAGCTCGAATGGGTTCGATTTCGAGCCGATTTCGATTCATTTTCGAGCCGGCTTGAAAATGAATCAAATCTCTTTTTTTTTAGCCGATCGCTCGACTCGATCTGGCTTGAGATCGGCTCGAGTTATAATATATATATATATATATTATCTAACATATATATATTATATTTAATAATTATTATATATATATATATATT
>JAEMOT010001963.1:220842-231317 GCA_019297695.1 Apostasia ramifera | reverse complement strand
ATATATATATTATATATATGTATTATAATATAAAATATATTTTAATTCGAGCCGATTTCGAGCTGGATCGAGCCAAGCCTACCCCGGCTCAAAATCGGCTCGAAATTATTCCCGGGCCGAACTTTTGGCTCGTTAGTCGGCTCATTTAGATCGACTTAATTTCGATTCAATTTAAAATCGATTCAATTTTCGATCTTCGATCCGTATTAACACCCAACTTTTTGCCAAACACAAATTTCAATTATAAAAATTAATTTTATTTCACATCTAATGTAAATACAAATATTAAAATTTAAAATATTTCACAATTTATACACTTTTTAATATTAAAATAAATTTCTCTTTCGTTAAACTTAAAAATAATTTTTTTTTTTATAAAAAAAAAACTCAAACCAAACGATAGGAGTGCAAATAGATCAGAATCAACTTGAATTTTGGTGCAAAATTTAAGTCACTTGGATAGCTAACGATGTCAAAAATAAAATTAATTATTCTCACTATTCAATCCGATATTTTAAGCTGGGTTCTAAATTGATTAAAATCTGATTTGATTTTATTATTTATATATATATATATATATATATATATATATATATATGTTTGAAATTAGTGGGAACATAAATGCTTATCTAATTTATGTTATGTGTGATATAGGAAAAATTATTAGGTGCGGACGGCACACCATTCGGACGCTCAATCAGAGAACGTCACGTATGCTCGGACCCAGCTGTATAGTACAGGTAGCGCCCTCTGATTGGGTTCTGGACGGTACGCCGTTCGAACCCAATAACTTTTCGTGATACAGAGGTTTGCATGTTTCTTCAAAAGAGGTTCGCAAATTTAATCATTGGAATAAAATACTCAATTATTTCTCTTCAAACTCGTCTAATAAAATTATCCCTCAACTACATTAATCATTTTATTATGTATAAAATAGCTAGTTAAGTCTTAAATAGATACATAAGAAAGTAGATGCGAAACTCCCAGACAATTTTTATATTTCGTCACCTCGATGTTTTCTCTTCTTCCCTCCTTCAGTTTTGAGTTTGTGTATCAAACCAAGTCTAGTGACTCACCTTTAACTCAAAAAAGAATCAAAATTTTTGAGTCGTAAATTAACTCAAAATCATTCGAATCTATTTTAATTCATATCAAAAAACAAAAAATCAAACCATTTATGATTCAAATTTGAGTTTCAGCTAAAATCTAAAGGAATCTCAACTCCTTGCCTTCTCTTCTACGTACCATCCATTCATCAATAGCTAAAATGTTAAATATATATATAATAACCAACATTCCAAGTTCCCACAGCTTTAGACCTTGTCATAAACGCCACATAATCATATGTTAATATAGTATTTTTTTTTCATTTAAATATGTTTATATAGTTACTTAAATCAAACAATTCCGGAAATTACACAAACAAAACAGAATATTGCATATCAAATACCAAAAAATTCTACCACAACAGAGTTACTAGAATGTTTAGAACAAAATACACTAATATAGAAAATCTGAAGAAAAAGGCAAACATAACACAAGGGACAAGTTAAGCTCACGAGCTAAAATAAAACATTTAAAAAAAAAAAAATTAAAGAGGGTGTGTGTGTAATATTACATATTGTTAGTGTTATACTTCTAATTATCCCTAAATTCAACGTATCCATATATAATCTTCCTTCACCCCCCACATATACGTCTTCCAGCATTCAGAAAAATGTCAAGCTTTCCCTCTCCCCCATCCCCTCCCCCACCATCAATCCAGCACTCCACCTTAAACAGTTTCTTCCTCCTAATCGTCTCCACCATAGTCCTCGTCCTCATTTTCGTCACCCTTCTCTTCAACTCCGCCGCCTTCCACCGGGCAATGTCTACGATTTTATGTCTCGGGTCAGGCAGAAGAGACGAAGCGCCAAAAGTTTCAGAAGCAATACCAGTGTGCAGGTACCAGAAGAAGCAGTCGTTCAGCACCGAGTGCTCGGTGTGCCTGACTGCTTTCCGGGAGGGAGAGAAAGTCCGGCAACTTCCAGCTTGCCGACATTCATTCCATGCTCCTTGCATAGATATGTGGCTCTACTCTCACTCTAGCTGCCCTTTCTGCAGAGCAATTGTGCTGCAGATACCTCCAGGATGCCAAAAAGGAGCAGCCATTGAGCAGCAACAAGTGCTGCAGAATGGGGAGGTGGGTGATGCTATAGAATCATCTTTGTGAGTGCTTAAAAGTGGATATGCTCGTAAATGTGTAGAGTGAGATGTTTAGAACATAACTATAGTCGCCGGATTGTCATTGTCACTATAACCACTGGCATCATTCTAACTATTTGGGATTTACTCGTCTAAATTCTTATCTACCAATGTTTTTATTTAGCACATATCACGATATAACAGAACAACAAAGCCTTAAGAGTAGATTGCATTCAGAGTTGTGAGGTATAGGGGCATCCACAAGTGGGTCTCAATATTTCAAATGTCCCAAGATAAGTCCCCTCAAGCCATATTTTGTGTTGTCATTAGGTCTCCAAGCGAATTTAGTCATTAAAGGCCATGTGTTTCATTTATTTGCTCTCGAATGTATATTTCTGATGCAGAGAAACAAAGTGAAAATTTGATCACTAAAAAGTATTTTTCCTATAAAAATAGACATTTTTCATTCATAAGGACTAAGCAAAATGGAGAGAACTAATCTCAGAGTCTAAATGCTAGTGACTATCTACCGAGCGACCAAAGTAGGCAAAATCTTAAAGTTAGGAACTTGCAACACCTATACCTCGAACCCCTGAATGCAATTTACACAAAACTTAATTTGATCAGCTACATGGATTTTTGTTAGGAACTTGCAACACCTATACCTCGAACCCCTGAATGCAATTTACACACAACTTAATTTGATCAGCTACATGGATTTTCCTCATCTATTCAGCTATATTTAAAACAATAATATGCAAGTACATCAATAGGATAATTTTCAAAATGGTCCTATTTCTACTTCTACATGGTATTCAACATACCAATATATATTTCTTATAGTCACAAATACAATGTACTCAAAAGGAATAACATGAAAAATGACATGTTTACCAAAAAAAGAAAACAAGACAAATTTCTAAAAAATTTCCTAAATTAAAGAAAGGTAGATCAAGCATTTAGGGAACATCATCATAACTAGCACAATTCTAGCTATTTCACATCATCTGAATAAAAATAATGGAGTGTTTGGTTCAAAATTATCTTAATGCTATATCATGTTATTTAGAGAAAATAATTATTTGTCTTGATAACATCTTTAGATAACACTCTAAAAATTTATAAATTTGTAACTCAAAAGATAACATCTAGATATTATGGCATCTAGGTAACATGACATAACATCAAAATAATATCAAACCAAATGCCCCCTAAGTTCCCTTTCACCAATTTTTTTTTATTGGAGCAGCATCACAATAGTAATGAGTGGAAAATAAACTATCCAACAATACGTATCAGATTAAGATTAATAAGCATTCATTTGTTAATTAAGGATGTAGAATGTATCACTGTGGCACAAGCAGAAAACCACAAAAGCTCATCCAGTAAGCATGCAGGAACATCATTTATGAAATGCCCATACAGAAATACATAAGTACAGAAAGAAGGTAAAAAATACGATTTCGATGTCGAAGAATTTTCTCAAACGATCCTGGGAAGTTTTAGTTTGCATATTTTAGTTGTATAGCTCACATATTTTGAGCATGGGGTGAATTGTGAGCTTTTGAGATATCCAACAAAAGCCTGCTACAAAGCTCCAATAAATTGACCAATACATAGTTCAATACTGGATTTGGGCTTAAGTCAATGGATTATCGAGTGGATAAGAGTTTAATCCACCAGATAATCCAATGAATTAAGACCAGGCCACATGCCATGAATATAGGCGTAATCCTTTGGCACAAATTCATTAGCTGTTACCAGCAGAGCAATTGGATTGGGAACACTTAGGCAACACAGTCCACAAATATCCTTCAACTCGAAGATTAAAGGGTTCCTATTTCTTTTTGATTCTCTTCTTACTAGCACTGTAATATCAAGGTGCTTATCAGACAGAGCCAGATTAATTCCGGCCAAGTTCTACCGGACCCGACTATCTATTTGCCGCATAGGATTTTCAATCCAATAACTGTCTCATGCATTGCAGCAAATGATATAACAGACTTAATATGGTGCAAAAAAGCACATTTTAACTTATACTATGGTCATTGAGACAACAGAGTTAAAAATTAAATATGTGCAATAAACTTTGTGAAAGACACTATAATACATACATATGTCTATTAACTTAAGTTTCCTCACATTCTGAATATTATATGAAAGTACAAATTTACATCTTCCTTAAATTGTCTAACCTTGCTTGTAGCTCGCTATCAATCCCGCTATCATCATTTGCTGCTGTTTCGGCCTGAGCAATCTTGCTGGGTGCTGCTGGTTTCGCCACTGCAGATGTAGGTGCCTTGACAAGCTGCAAAAAGAACATGATGTCATTACATATATAAAACCAATAAAAGAGAATATAGCATTTCAAATCTAAGAGAATATAACATTTCAAATCATACTATTTATGTATATAACAAAAACATAATTCAAACACCACAAAAACAACACCTCAGTTAATTTCCATTAAAGATCCTAATAAAAAATTGTTACCTAATTAATTATCTAATAACAATGACAATAGCTTAAGAACAATAGAGTAGCACGCGAAACAACACAAAATTAACCATAACAAGATGGAAGTTAACCAAGTCTTTATGCTTGTGGTACTCTAGTTATGTTGTTGTGTGAAGATAAAAAAAACTAGACATGAAAGACACGTACCTCTGAATTGATGTCTATTCCAATTTCATCAAGGACTTGGTTGACTAGTTCTTCAGTTTCTTCCTCCTCTTCGTCTCCATCCAACGCATCATCAATCGCATCACCCATCACCTCAGAGACCATTTCCATCCTCTCATTTTGCATCTCAAATTCTTGCATTATCTTCTGAAGAGCAGGAAGGTTCATTTGCCTATTCATCTGTCTCATGGCCTTGGTAACACCCTTCATGGCCTCACCCATAGCCTGTGTTGACTTCATTGTCTGCAACAAAAATCAACTTGCATCAGCTACTTTTCATTAGACCTAACTACAAACTTGCTAGTACTGCTAAACCTAGAAAATACTCATCCAAAATAGCTCTTGGTTTTTGATAGCCCGAATTATGAGTCAGGATTGTAAATTGACTCGTTAGGAAACATATTAGTGAATTGTAGATTATCGGATTGTGTTGGGGAGGGGCAGGCTGGCACTGATATATTTTAGCAATTGTAAGTCTAGTTAAAACATGTTCTCATATAATGGGATTGGGTGGTTTTAATAGGTTGACTAGAACTTAATTCGAGTTAATTTGATCATAAAATAACTCAAGTTGGCTTTGGATTAGTGTGAGCAGCTAAAAAAGGTCAAGTTCTTGTTGAACTAATCAAGTCAGATTAGAGTTGGATTTGACACAAGCCCAACTTGTTGACCTTTTTTGCCACCCCTATTCTATCTCCTATCACTTATCCAATGTGTCCACAGTTTTTGGAACTTTTTTCAAGAAGAAAATAAGGGAAGAACAACATTGTACAAGCCATTATGATTAACACCACTTTCTCACTAACTTTTGTCTTTAGAAATAGAGAAAGTTATCAAAGAGCAAATTTGATAGTTCCTAACAAAATTTGGAGCCACTCTTTCCTGTATCAAACAAGAATAAACTAGGTAAAGCCAGCAAGTCCATCAATTAGAAAGCTTTTTTTTTATTTACTCCTGAACACCACAATTTCCCCACCCCACTTAAAATTATGTTGGTGTAGTTCGTGGCATTCGGGTGAGTTCTTTCCTTAGTGGGCTAAAAGAACACCACCCAACAATTTGAAGGCATGATATGTGAGGAAATAAAAAGTAAATACAAATAAATTAGTCTCCATTGACTCAAGTGGATATAAATTTCTCGCCCTTTATTCTTTCATGGCCATTGCCTTTTTCTGCCAAACACACATTATTATATTCTACAATAGTTTACGTGCCCATCAAATCTATTAAATAGAGGCATTAATGACTAGAGCCCAAATAGCATAGTGCACCTTCTTTTACTTTCTGAATCATAAATACTTCAAATAAAACAATTTTGTAACTATATAAAACTAAAATTTAAAAAAATAAATTTCCCACAAACTTTTAAACAGCTAGTGCGCAACACCATGAATACTATGTAGCTTGATAGCTAATGAAACAGTCATAAATTCAAGAATTGGCTTCAAGAACTTGCAATTTAAAAGGTTTTCCTTTGGAAATGTGAGATGTAGATCATCAATGTTAAACCAGGAGAACATACATTTAAAAGCAACAAAATGACAAACCAAGCCAATAATTTCTCCAGCACAACAATTAAAGCATGCTAAGAATTTTATTTTTATTTTATTTTTTATGATAATAATTTATATTTACGAGGACTAGAAAGGGGAACACATGTAAAATGTAAACAATAGCTGACAGAAGAAACTTTCACTTAAATTAGAGAAGATATGCTCCTGCTCTAATCTCAAGAGCTAAGCTTAATACATTTCTTTTGTTACCAAATGAGGGTGTTAATTTTCAAAAATGATCTTTTACCATTTTTGCAAATCAATTCCCATCTAAATACAACTTCAAATTAGTCATGTTTGGTGCAAGTTGAATTTCAAAGATGCAGACTTATACTTCAACAACATAACTTATTTGGTAAAAAACATGGTAACAAACTTAAATTTTTCCTAGATGAGGGTTAATTTTCAAAAATAATCTTTTACCATTTTTTGCACAATAATTCCCATTGTAAATACAACTTCAAATTACTCATGTTTGGTGCAAGTTGAATTTCAAACATGCAGACTTTATACTTCAACAACATAACTTATTTGGTAACAAACTTAAATTTTTTTTCATACCAATTGCATTTTTCAAGTACTACACATGACAAAAAAACCAACAGTCCTAGTTCTGAATATTACAGTAAAACAACATATATTCCAAAGTCATCAAAAAAAAAGCCCATGCAACACTTCATATCTGGTCAAAATATCAAACGGTATCATAAGCAAATCTTGAAGAAGTTGTTTTATAAATGAAATTGTAACATAATAACCCTTATATTTGTCAAATAGAAAGAAATTGTATTTGATAAACACATGTAACAGGAAACTTAGGTCGTATCAATATATAAATATATATAACCTCATTCCCAAGAAAGGTTTAACCTCTGGAAAATTAAGTCAATTGAGATACTGTTACAACACATTGCACATATGTATCCAATCCAGTTAAGTTCAAAATAAACAGGAAGTTCCTATCAACAATAATATGAATGAAGTTATCAAAAAAAAAAAAACAATAATATGAACGTCAGCAAGTAGAATAAGTTTTAGAAGTACTTAAATATCACAAGAACAGAATACTCAGACAAACAATTAAATGATAGACATCATTAACTGCAAATACACATGCAAAAAACTGAGAATTCATGTTATACTCAAAGAAGTTTACCTGAATCCTTAGCGACACACCTTGAAGTTGTGATTTGAGTGCATAGAACTTCGTGACCTGGTGCCTGGTGCGAACAAGATCTTTTGCCATGACTTTAACAGCTCCCTGTCACCCAAAGTCCAAAAAACTTGGCTCATTTCATAAGGAAGAAAGTACAAAAAAGGCAAGAAAAAGCTACTTCTTTCATAAATTTGTAAAGAGAAATGCTTGTAGCCCCCCATAAGTAACCCCAAATATTGAATCCAACTAAAATTCCTAAATGACACTTATGTGGCATTATTACCACATAGACAAAAGCTACTATTTTGCCTATGCAGCATCATTGCCACATAAGAATCCTAGTTAGATTTAAAGTTTGGGGTCATTTATTAGAGATGTGTAGCATTACTCAATTGGAAATTAGACTAATAAATGAATGGAAATAGTGGCTTCAACTCACCATCTTCATCAATATAATACTTCTAAACAAAGAAAGACATGCATCAACAATTTTACAATCACGAATGCAAGGGGCACTTAAAATAGTGAAAAAGTACATGCTATCTTCAAATGAGAAATTTAAGTGTTCATAGCAGAAGTTAAAACTTAAAAGACAAAATTCCTCTACAGATGGCAAAGCAATCTCCACAGGACTGCAACAATAGTTGATCATCATTAGGTCAGTTTCCTTAAGAATGCAAATTGCACCAAGATAAGAAAGATTAAAAATAAATTCTTAATATTCACACATTGATTATAAATATTATCACAACAATTCAAGAGAGCCATTTTTTGCAACTAAGTTGCCCCATTTAAGCAAGGTATGGAATTTCTTGGCCTTCTATACTAAGAAATACTGGAAGTGCAGCATATACACCAATTATTCTGTAACTTTTTTTTGGGAAACTTATATACACCAACTATTCACTTGAAACTTAACTGCAGGAGCTAATTACCACTCAAACCACGCATTCAAAATATTTTCAATCCGGGATAAAGATCACAAATTCACCCAGGTCATGCATGCATGAAAAAAATCCTGTCAGGTCTGATCTTTAGGGGACAATTGGGAGATCTCGAAGTATTGTTAGAATTGCCAAATTAGTCAATAATGTTGCATACAAATGGTAATATCAAGCAGTATCAAATTCAGTCCAAAATGGAACCAAATCTTTGATCTAGTTTGTAACAAGAGCTCTTGTTTGATTGCCAGGTTTATAGCAAAATCATGTAGGATTGTTCTCTAATAACTAAACCCTATCACTTTTAACATGAAGCCCATTCATCAAATTTACATTTAGAGGATGTCTTGTCATCACATTGATATACTCAATAGAAATAACAAAAAAAAAGATAATAACAAGATCATAATGTTGAAAAGCGTGAAAAAAAAAAACTGCATTTACATTCAATGCATTGTAATGCCGCGACATAACATTAAGAGGCAATAAACCTATAGCAGATGAAGGAATTCGAACACTTACTTTTCACTATTCCAATGACTGAGACTACAGACAATGCAGTAAAGGCAAAAGGCAGTATAGGCATTTTTACCAAGGACTAGGACTAGTGTAGACCATAAGGTAGAGCAACAATCACAAAGTTTGTAGCAAAAGAAGTGTTGTAAGTGCCAAGAAAAAAAAGGCATTTGTGCCTGTCTAAAAGCTAGGATGGGCAGCCCAAACAACATGGGAGTGGGGAAGTGATCCTACATTTATTGTCATATTAGGGTCACTCTTGGATCAACAAGTCAATCCATGTGACAGATAACTTTTGCATGTCAAATTCAAGTCAACATGATTATGACTAAACCCATATATAACAAACTCATACTAGAGAGAAATTAGGTTGGGTCCAAGTCGTGTTGGCAGGCTGACCAAGATTTGCCAGCAGCAAATCATGAAAATGATCACCAGCAGTGCGCATCCACAAAAGCACAAAAGCATGTCACATTATGTTCAAATCCAAATAAGCAGCTAATCTAAATAAAATAGGACCAATTTGGCATATTTTGATGGGGATGGAGACTAGAGTGTAGAAGACTTGGACGTTCAACTAGCTCTCTTCGCAGGATTCATCCAATAGACATGCCCATCGAAGATCTCTAGATGCCTATAAGTAATGAGAGATAAATAAAAAATCAGGACAAACAAGATAGGCTTTTAAGGTGGAAACTCTTGCAAGAGAAAATCATCATGAGAGAGAGGGGAGAGACTTCACTACTTTGTCAAACAAAGAAGTACAAATGTTACAAAAGAGATAATGGTTGGTTGGCTGAGAGCGTTAGCAATAGCAACAACTCTAATTTATCTCAAGTCCCTTTTACAATACCATCCATATACTTGACAAGATAGCAACCCAATACACCTTTATATGGAATGGCAACAATTGACCTCCTCCAAAGGTTTGCAGCTAACCTCTAGAGTTGTGCAAACCAGTGGTAAAGGTAGCATGCCTTCTAATAAAGGAGATCACAATCATTAGTCTATTCGTTGGCCGAGATCTTTAGTAGAAGATGACAAAGAGGCTCAGGCAATCAAACATGAACTAGTCTCTCGAGCACTTCCTTATAAGCCATGAGCACTTCCTTGCTAACCGGCCCTGTATGGCGCGAGGACCAAAAAAATGGTACTAATTTAAAAAGTAACAATAATAATAATAAATAATTTTTTTTAATCATTTCATACAAATTTTAATAAAAAAAAATATTATTTTACTTCACATACTCAATAATTTTCAATAAAAATATCAATTTTATTTCACATCCTAGACCAAAATATTCAAATCGTGAATTTTGATCTAGGAAGTGAAATAAAGTTAATAATTTTATTAAAAATTATTGAATATGTGAAGTAAAATAATATTTTTTATATTAGAATTTGTGTAAGATAATTAAAAAAATTATTTATTATTATTATTAT
>JAEMOT010001963.1:145193-216966 GCA_019297695.1 Apostasia ramifera | reverse complement strand
CCCTAAACAGAGGTCGGGCCAGTGTTTTCTGCCGGATTGCTTCGCTCAGGCGGCCTGCTTCGCTCCGGTTCGCCACGACGCACGCGTCGCGCCCTCCTCGCCGAGCCAGGTGGCGGCCGCGTCGGCTTCAAATCTTGGTCGCGCCAGCTTCGCCGAGCCAAAGCGTGGACGCGACTGCTTCGCCGAGCCAGGTGGATGCCACGTCTGCTTCGCCGCGCCGAGTCCATCGCTCGGCCTTTTCCATTTTCGCCCAGTCGCGCTCAGTCAGCCACGTCCAACGGATTTCGCGAGCTTCTCGGCGCATCTATGCGTTGGCCAGCAACTTCCGTTTCTTCTTCTCCTTCTATAAAACAGGGACTCGGAAAGGATGAGGCTGTTGATGATTTTCTGTGAGCGATTCTACTCAGAGCAGAGATTCGAAGAGATCCGAGCAGGTGGCCAAGGATTTCTCGCCGACACTGCGGCAGGTGGCTGCATTCGGCACTTTCTCCACTGATCGGAGTCGAGCAGGTGGCTGCGGCTTCGTTCAAGAACGATTCAGAGATCCGGACAGGTGGTCGCGGATTTTGTCGTCGGCACGACAGCAGGTGGCTGCGTTCGGCGTTCTTCCACTGTTCGAAGCCGGGCAGGTGGCTGCGGCTTTGTTCGGGAACGATTCGATTTCGTCAGAGGCTACGGCAGGGGGCTGAGGCTTCGACTTTGAGATCCGATTTTCCTTGGTTTGCTTATCTTGCTTCTTAGTTCTCGAGTTTGCTGTGTTTTTCTGTTTTTTCTCCCTTTCATGGTGCTGTTCACATGGAGTTCTTGATTCCGCAGTCCATTAATTCCAGCAAGTTGCTTAAATTCTGAAATGCTATGAACTTGTAATTTTCCTTCACAGTAAGCCATAGTTGGAGGTGAATTTCTGTGTTTGGTTTCAAGAATTAAGTTCACTGTTAAGTTCATGTTAAATTTCTAATCTAAACAGATTCATATCATGTTTGGTTAGGGTTTATATATTGATTGGTTGGATTAAAATTATCTTGTATTGGAATTTCTAGATAATATGCATGTGCGTTAAATCATTCCTCAAGCTTGATAATTAATTATCTTATTTGCAATAATTTCCTGAATTTGCTCGGAGTAAAATTTAATCATCAAAGTAATTTCGTGACATATATGTGAATATGCAAAATAATTATATTTGATATAATTTGAAAAACTTAGTTTTAATCTCCTCTTTATTTGCATTTAGTCATTTGAATATATACTTATAAATCTAGGCGCTAACTTAATATTGGTAGCATTAGGTTCGCTTTAAATCGATCCCCGCGCTGCATCATTGTTGTTTTTTAAACTAGTATCATTTTAGTCCTGATTTTGGTCCTCGTACCAAACAGGGCCTTGCATAAGGTATGTTTTCACTTTATGTCTTTCTACAGATTTACTCCAACTTCATAACCTGATTGAGTATGTACTTCTGACATCAATTTGTGCCATTGAATAGTCATCAAACAACCTCATTGAACAACATAGTCGAGCAGCCTTGTTGAACACATTGTTGAACAGTGTTCTCAAACAACACCTTCTCTGAGAGAAAAAAAAGGATCATATCAAAAATTTATACCTTGGTCATGCCTGCGAACGCCTCATCACCAAACAACTGACCTTAGCCACCATCTCTAACGAAGGTTCACAAACTATGTTGTTGAAAAATTCAAGTCGTAGACCCAACATATTTAATCTCGAACATAAAATAAAATAAAAAAGGTCTACAAATCCATCAAAGTGACATAAGTGTGCAAAACAGAATGTTGTTCAAATTGTAAACTGTATGTTAAGCCAAAGATAATTAGCTTTTGTGTCTATTTGCTCAAGTTAAAGTTAGCCAAATTAACTTTAGCCTAGAAAGTCACATCCTATATAAATTCTGTGGCTAGAATATAATTATATTTCCCAACATACGCACATTTTCAAATAAAAAATTAATTTTTTTCACATTTCAGCACATAGAAGCTAACTTTATTTCGCATCATATAAGACTTCCAAGACAAAAGTATCACTATATAAATTTAACTTTATCTTGTTTAAAGTTAACCCGATAAACACACCTTTATATGGATGCAAAACACAGAAAACATTAAAGAACATAAGGCAAAAATACTAGTCATACAAAGAGACACATCAGTCCAGCTAGAAATACAACAATCGTCATCGCATGATATAGGGAAATAGCAAGTCTCCGGTATAAAGCTACAAGCCCACAATTAACATGAAGTATTAAGCAAAATTGTGTAATTTACCATCTGTCCTTGCTTGGCGGCCTTCTTGATCTCGGCAATAAGCTTTTTCTCCTGGTTCTGAAGCCCCTGCCTCTCCCTCTCTATCTCTCTAATAGACCTATCAAGCATTCTCTTGTTCTCCCGCAGCAGTTCTGCATTCATCCATTCCATATATAGGAAAAAAGCAAAACAAGCACAAAACCCAAAACTCAAAATTCAAAAATCGGTCGCCTACAAACATTTAAAGAAAAAATCAAAGAAGACGAATTAAGAAGGCGCGATCAGAAGAAATCCTCATCCAAACACTTCGATCATCACAATTCTCAACAAAAACACATCAAATCGGCGCAGATCCAAAGCAATCGCGTTCCTGAACGTCGAAATTTATACCTGCCGGGGTTTTCTTCTTGCCGAAGAGGAAGCTCATCTCGGTCGACGGGGAACAGAACCGACAGCCCTTCTCCTCCCGATTTTGTAGAATCGATCGCAAAAACAGATTGGTAATGCCTCGAGAACTTCAGAGATCAGATCTCCGGTTTTGATCGACTTCTTTTTACGAACTTCGACGGGTCAACTAATACCCTCTTCTTCCCCTCGACTCGTGAAAAAAAAAAGGGGACCATATTTTTTCGGATTAATTGCAGTCAGATCCCTTTAATTTGGATCTATAACAACTAAATTCTTCTAATCTTTAAATTAATCAGATAAATTTTTAATTTAAAATACAAATAATTTTTTTAAGTATCAATTAAAGTAACTAGTAAAACATTATTTTTTTCTAATTAATATGTTAATATAACTTTTATTTTTATATAAGATATAAATGTCAGTAAAATTATTTTCTCTAATTAATATGTTAATCTAACTTTTAGTTTAAAAATATTTACTTAAATTTACAAATAAATTATATAAAATAATTATTAAATCAATAATATTATATAGTGTTAAATGCTAGCTTATAAAATAAAAATATATAAATAAGATGAATGCCACAAAAATAAAGATGCTAAAGTGAATAAATAGGTATGTGTGAAAAGATGAGATGAGAAATAAGTATATCCGTAAGAAGGTTAAAGTCAATTTAAATAGATTGAACATATAAGTCGTACGCTGATAGAAGCTTCTATAAAAAAAATTAGATTATTAGATCTTACTCATATAAAAAAAGAAAGAAAACGATAAAAAACGATATGATTAGAAACTGTAAAAAATGATCTTACATATTTGGAATTAAATGAATATTTATTATTTGATAGAATACAATGAAAATAAAAAAAATTTGTAGCCAATCCCACCTAATGGGATAAAAATTCGGTTTGTTGTTATTGTATAAAATATAAATTTAGCCTTTAAATTAATTCATTAATGAAAAAAAATATTTTTCATTAAATCTTTTTATTAATATCAAAAGAGTTATTTATACGTTATTTTAAATTAGAATATCTACTTTATTAAGTTAGAAGCTAAAGAAATCCGAATGAATAGAAGCCTAAATTAGAGAGACCTATCTGCCATTAATCCAATTTTTTAAGATTAAGGTCAATTAAGTCTCCTAGTTTTGATTTATATATAAATGAGTTCCTCTAATTTTTAAATAAATTAAGTTCATACTTTATTTTAAAATTTCATGAAAATAAATCATTTCATATTAATATAATAATTAATATAAAATATTTTTTATAATTCTAAATCAGATTGGGATATTATATTAATATAAAATAACCATTAATCAAACAAGATGTGATTCATTGAGTTCTTTATTAATATCAATAGATATATTTATATGTTATTTTAAATTTAAAAACTAATTTAATTAATTTTAAAATTAGAGATGCTTAATTAGATAGCTCAAATTAAAAGAACTCATTTTCTATTAACTATATTTTCTAAACATTAAAGATTTTTATCTAATTTCAAAATATTTAAAAAAATTATGAAATACTTCAAAGCTTCATTTACAAATGGCATTTTATGTATTTACATCTAATAGTACATTTTATTCAAATTTAACTTTTATTTTTTCGTCGATTAAAAATTTTAGATCCCAAGCATTAATGAAGTAGTTTTAATTACACGATAGTTAATTAGCTTTATAGATACTGTTAATTTATTTAAAGAATAATTACCTATATGCCATACAATTTAATTTTATTTATGCTTTACTCATCCATTATTAGTTAATTATACTATACACACTCAAAACATTACAAAATCTTACATACACACATTTGAGTTAAAATTTAATCAAAATCTATTTAAAAAAAATATTCTGTTAGTAAATCATTAAAATTATATTTTTACTCTTAATGGTATATATTTTTTCTTTTCCTCAATACCACACTAAAGCATTGATTTGTCCTAAAATTAATTCACATCGCGGATGTTTCCTTCCTTTGCCGCCACCTAAACATTAAGATTTTAAGATTTTTACTCAAAATATATTTAAATATCCTTAAAATAATATGATGAACGACCCAAATTTTTTGTAATCTAACTATAATTAGGTTATTAAAAAATTATGATTACTTATTATAATAAAAATAAATTAAAATATGTGTATGTAAAATTTTATAATATTTTGAGTGTGCATAGCATAATTAACTAAGAATGGATGGGTAAAGTATAAATAAAACTAAATTGTGTGACATATAGATAATTATTCTTTTTATTTAAATGAGATAAAAATTTAATAATTTCAAATAATAATATTATCTAATTATTAATTTGAATTAGCATCAATCTAAAAATTAATTTAAAAAATTAAAAAAAATATACGATCCTCTGATGCCAATTTAATTGGCATTCCTCATTTTTGAGTTTATATTTTATGTATAAATAAAATACTTTTTTTCAAAGAAAAATACTCACAAACATTGATTAAAATGTGTAAAATTTAATCTATAACTAAAGTATCTGATAAATTATATAATTTTTGGAAATAAATGTAAAGTTTTAATTTTATTTCGGAATAATTGGACCAACACGTGTCGTACGGGTGCACATATTATATTCTCACTCCATTTGATAATGTCAGAGATTTTTATTTCAGAATAAAAAAAGAAACTTTTTTTTTCAATTTCTCACTTTAGTCCTGCTGTTTGTTTAAATTTCTTATAAATATAAATTCATAATATTTTTATTGGAATAATTACATCCAGGCTCTTAAATTAAACTCTCTATTTCATATAAGTTCATAAAACTGAAAATATTTCATTTAAATTTTTCTCACTCAAAAATTATTCTATAATGGTCCTTTTTAACTGATTCCCTAAATCTATATTAATAAAATATTTTTAGTATTTATAATTACTATTATAATAAAGCATGTGTTTTAAGAGCATTACTTCCAAAATCATGCAATTAAAGTATTTTATACTTAGAAAAAATCAATAATTTTTGCACTTGCGAAAAAAGAGTGAGTGGAGAAAAAACACAATTTTAAGTTCTTCAAAATTTAATATCTTTTTACTCAAAAAATTATGACTATTGGGAAACTTTTAAATATTTCAATTATTTCTAAGGTAGAGGAAAAAGCTATCGCCAAGAAGTCATTATCGTCATCTCTACCACCAGAAAGGACGGAGAATTACAACTAAGAGATGGTGGGAGCTTGATCGAATAATGGACTGAGGGGTCGATATAAGAACATTGTCGATGATTATGGCTAAAAACTCCATATGTCCATCTGACCATCATTTGCCTCAAAAATGAAATAAATGAAGGGCAACATCATGCTTAGTGAATAAATAAACTTGGCAATAGTTTTATAAAAAAAATCTCAAGATTTAAGTATAAGAATTTAAATTTCATTTACTAACATTTAAAAAGCCCAATACCTTGTAGACCAATAAGCAATTTACCCTTTTCCATAGCTTGGTGAGTGGGAGAGAAAGAGAGAGAGAGGGAAGTAGGAGAGAGAGAGAGAGCAGAAAGTGTGGCCTAAGCTATAAATTGCTTAAAGTAAATACAAAGTAAATCAGCTGCTATCAATTTTAAGGAGGGCATAAAAATCGTTGAGACAGAAAGTACCCCTGACTCAGAAAAACTTTTCTATAGTTACCAAGTGAGCAAAATATTCAGCTGCACAATTGACATTGCTACAAAAAAAAAGAAATCTTGAAGAAAGAGAGATTAAGAAAAAAATTGCGGATGCCTAATGCTATGAAATCAATATCCTCAAGCAGTTGTTTTTTCTTGAAAATAGCTGAAGTTGACAATGAGAGTCATAAGATCAAGGGAATCACTCTCTATTCAGCTTGGATGGAGTCTATGAGGATTCTTTTACTTTCAGCCTCCCAAACTTGACCTGTTTCATCTCGAAGCCCATATCCTACTCCAACAATTCCATGGCCTCGAACAAATCCATCTAAAGAGTTAATTTTTAACCATCCAAATCGTGGTGGGAGCCAATAATCTTCTGAAGAGTAGTTAGCTTATGAGGGCTAGGTTGGCTCCAATCGAATTTGGGTGGTTGAATATCAACTTAAAGGGCAGGAGGGGACACAATTCCATAGATAGTAGCAACAAGCACATTGGCAAAAGAGTAAGAGTTGTTGACAACTTTGACACATCTGTTTCTTCAACAGTAGTAAAGAATGGTAAGTTCAAGAGTAAGTTTTGGTCTTTTTAGTTTATTTTAGCCATTCTTGTCAATGTCTGCATCTTTTCTTCCGAGGAACAACTGAAAGGAAGGGGGCTATGGCTACAACTGATAATGCTTCTGACTTCCGCAAGGAAGGAGCAATGGCAGGTAATATGGATTGGTTTGTAGCTGCTTGGGGGTGGGGAGCAAGCCTTCTGATGGTTTAGAAGGGTGAGAACATTAATTTAGAATGGGAGATAAGATATTGCGGATCGTGCAGTCAACACGAAGGGGGTAGATAAGTTGATTTATTTGAGTTTTTTTTTGGCTGATTTCTTTTTATTAGAGACCATCGTCTATGGACCCAGACGATCTTTCTTAAAGGTGGGAGTAGAGGGAGGAATATTAAATTGAGAGAAGAGGGGGATGTTAGAGGTGGATTTGAATTGGGGGGGAGCTCATCGGATCAGCAGTAGTCAAAAATGGGCTCAATTTGGAGGCAGACAAGGAGTGGGGTCAGTAGGTGGTGAAGAGGAGTTTTGGTTTGGAGTAGAGAGACAGTGAGAATTTGAGAGGCCTTAATATTCAAATCATTGGAAAAATCTTACATCTAAGCCATTAGATAGAGGTTGGAGGATATTCTGCTTAACAAAGATGCGTGCGTACATACCTTTAGCTCTTGAAGTAGTGAAGTGGTCGAACATGAGTGGGGTTCCAGCCTGAGAAGCAATCTTCACTAGAGCAGTAGGCCCCCGGAGCTCTAGAAGAAGCTCATGAAGTCAAATCCACATAGATAGAAGAAATATAGCTAGCTGAAACTCGAAAGCCGGTTTCCAAATGTCGAAGCCAACTGCTTGACCAGCAATAAATGAAGGTCCACCTTCATTTTTTGAAGGTTGATCATGAAATGGCCCAGATCAACATCAACTATTTTGGATCCAGGCTTAGCACCCCATTTTTTTGTAAGCTTCTCTTGCTATAATGTGGAAGGGGAATTTCTTCCCGAATAACCTGCCAATCAGGGCGAATTTCTGTTCATTGGAATCAATTTCTTCTCTGAGTTGTTCTACGATGGCTTCCTTATGCAGTAAAGCTTGTTCTACTAAAGCTGCTGGAATAAGGATTGGCTTGATGGTGGTGGCCTGCTCCCAAAAAGATCACCATTGACAGCTCAGCATAGCTGGGACCGTGCCCACCACAACCCAAGGGAGAACCGGAGAAGAGGGCTTGCTCTGATAAGCTGGGGGATGGAGGAGGGAGGGAGGAGATGAGTGGACAGCACTTACAGAAGTGGGGCTGATAGCGAGAGTAATGGAGGGGAGAGAGGGCTCGGTTAACGAATCCCTGAAGTAGAGTTCTTTCTCTTTCTGGAGTGCATCATCATCTTCCATATCCGCCGAGGGAGCATCTTGGATGGCGATATCAGGTGGTGGGACAGTAACTGGAGCAGAGGGAGGATGGGGAAGGCAAGATTCAGCTTCCATTTCATCCAAGCAGAGTTTCCCCCGAGCATGCACCTTTGTGCTAGCGCAAGCGCTTGAGTCCAATCCCATCGCCAGCGGGGAGAAGCATCGGCTCCCTCCCTTCCGTCTTGCCGGTTTGCTGGCCTGCGTGACAAGCCCTAGGGCCGGCTGGCGATGGCGGGCCTTAGAAAGGCGGCGGGTGTTCCTTCCGGAGACGAGAAGGAGAACAATGCGTACAGGGAATTTGAGGGCAGGGAGGAGAGACCGAGGTTGTCGGATGGTAAGCTTGCTGCCGCGAGAATCGGAGCTTGTTTTCGCTGATGGATTTTCCACCGGTAGTTTTCCGCAATTTTGGGGTTAAATGTCCCCCTGAGGTTCGCCTCTCGTCCTAAGTTCTTCCCCTTATTCCTTTCTCTCCCTTGGCCGGCCTCTCTATTTCCTGTTCGATCGGTCTTTCCATCATTAGGAACCTCGTCGTTGATCTGTTGTTAGTCGCTTAAATGGATGAGGAATACGACGTCGTCGTCCTTGGAACGGGCCTCAAGGAGTGCATTCTCAGCGGCCTTCTCTCCGTTGATGGCCTCAAGGTGCCTCCTTTCTTCTTTCTAACAAAATCTAGGGCTACTGTTTTTTGAGTCGCCATGTTTATACTTTATTCTCTTTAGTGAAACATTTGTTGTACTTTAAAAGGGAAGGCTCATGAGTGGAAGATCCCTTCCTTTTTAAAAACACAGACTATTTTGATCAATCTTTTTATGATGAAAAACTAAAACTTTTCAGGATCCTGATTCGGATAGTGATAATCACTTCTCTTTTTTCGTATAACTCATCTATTTTTGTCATATAGTTTATTATGGTGGATTTATGGTGGCGTGTGATGCTTCATTCTGATATTTGACATATTTATTAGATTGGGTCGTTTGTTTGTAAGTTAACTTTTTAAAAGACTATAAGGTTATTTTTGATTGAGGTAAAAGATAACATTTGTTGTAATGTTTTGGTTTTGAAATTTGTGAAAGATTTGAAGTAAAATTAGTTTCATTTGTAGATGTACATAGGATGTGAAATAGATTGATTAGTTGTATTAAAATTTCTATTGGATATGGATAAAATTAATTTTAATATTATAGTTTATATGAGATTTGAAATATCATTAATTTAATATTAAAATTTGTATATGATATGACTAATAAGGTTAATTTTAACCTATATTAAAGTTAAGCTGAGAAAACAAACATAAATGTTTAAGATCTATAATCTTGATTGATCAGTTGCTGCTTATATATACTACAAACAATGGAAAAATAAGCCTGCTGAGAATTTAGTATTTTGATCATAAATGTAATCATTGCTTAAAGAGGAAAGTGTTAAGTAATATCCATAATTTTAAAATTATGTTTTAGATTAGGAAACACATATAATTCTAAAAGGTTGACGTACATATATTGTTGGAGTACAATTGAGAATTGCCCTAGATTAGATGATCAACAACATCTTGGGTTATTCTTTTTTTTTTTTTTTTTGAAATTTAACAAGTTGAAAAGTTGATATGTAAGTGTTGCTCCTTAAGTGCCTAGGCTTTTGTGTTGGGATGTGTCTATTCACCTGCGTATTAGGCTCAACTTGCCTCCATGTATTTCTCCTCTGACAAGTGGTTTCAGAGTCAATAATTCGACTGAAATCAAATGTTTTGAGCAAAGCACTCTCATGGGTTCGTTGGCTTGTCATAACCAAAAAATTAAACTCTAAGAGCATGAGTCTCTCAATGTATCTCCAGGTAGTTTAGTGTGCACTTTAGTGACATGTACTTGATGGGTTAAGACTGCATAGTGGAGCGAGAGTTGATCCAACACGAATGGATCTCATGTGAAGGGCAGCTTGTTAGAGTACATACAGGAATTGTCTTACATCAAATTATCAACAAGAAGATGTGTTAATATACAAGTGTTGGCCTTTGCCTTTACCCATTCACCTAGTCTTTTGGTTAGAATGTGTCTATTCACTTATGTCCTCGGGCATTTCTCTCCCAACACATTGATGGAGAAAAATCTACCAAATTGAGCTAGCAGCTTTGATTAACTGTGATGGCGAAGCAAGGATGCAGTCGTATACACAGGAACTGCTAGGATAATAAAAAAGAGCACCAGAATTTATGTAATTTGGAGCCCTATCTTATGTTTGGAGCCTTGCTTAGGATAATTTCTAATCTTTTTTAATTGATTGGTGCAGGTACTCCACATGGATAGGAATGACTATTATGGTGGTGAATCAACATCACTTAATCTAGTTCAGGTGTTACTGCTCGTTCATATGATGTAGCATTTCTCACAGACACTTTATGATGTGAGGTTCTGCATGTATCATCTTTTTGGTTCTTGTAGCTTCCTTATTATTTGTCTGTAACAGCTTTGGAAACGATTTAAGGGTAATGACACACCTCCTCAAGACCTAGGCCCAAGCAAGGATTACAATGTTGATATGGTCCCTAAGGTTTGCTGCTCACTTCCTATTTCTATGCACGCTTCATTTTAAGAGATGTATAGTAACACTTGTCCTTCTGTCAAAATCTGTTAGTTCATTTTGGATGGGGTTAAGTACCTTCTTTCACATCTTAGCTCATTAGCATTATAAGAGTTGCTTCCTATTTTGTTTTTTATTGCTTCAGTCAATGATGTGAAAGGGATTCTTTATTTTCTTTTTTCTTTATTACTGTTTCATATTTGATCATTAATGTCGGTAATTTTGTTTGAGTTCTGCAAAAGATTTTGACAGTCATTACCAATTTGATTTTGTAGTTCATGATGGCTAATGGTGCTTTAGTGCGTGTTCTTATCCACACTGGAGTTACCAAATATTTGAACTTCAAAGCTGTTGATGGTAGCTTTGTATACAACAAAGGGAAGGTAATACCATGTTCTTTTTTTTTCTTGATCCTTTTAATTGTTTCTATGCAGTCTTATTTTGTTATCTTCATTCATTGTGCTTACTCTCTGCTGCTGCAACTTCAGATTTATAAAGTACCAGCTACTGATGTAGAAGCATTAAAATCTACCTTGATGGGACTCTTTGAGAAGCGTCGTGCTCGGAAGCTTTTTATATACGTTCAAGATTATGATGAGAGTGATCCAAAATCCCATGAAGGTCTTGACCTCAATAAAGTCTCAACAAAAGAAGTTTTTGAGTATGGCTGTTATCTTTGATTTGTTTCTTTAATTTTGTTTGCCTATATTATGGTTTAGGCCTCATTTGATTGCGTCAATATATCTCAATGTTCTTTTTGCTTGTTCTTTTTGTGTCAATATATCTGTTAATGTTTCTTTTTTCTGATTTTAGTTAATTAGCACTTAGACGTGATTGAGTTTGGTATATCTTTTTAATTTGCTAACTTATTCATAATGCAAGGATTGTTCTTCACTGTTCTGAGCTGTAACAAATTTAAGTAATGGAATTTATCAAATCACCTATAACACAATCAAATTTGTATTACCAACATACCTATTGTTGAATCTTGGTTGTATGTATTTAATTGGTTCTTCGACTTTAGGCATAGAGGAATCATAAGGGGAATCTCATAGAATTCCAGCTCGTAAAAGGATTTTAGTAAATAGGTTTTTGAATTTCTGTTTGGTTTAACAGCATGTACTGTATCACCTTTCAACTCGATGGGAACATTTGGCCAAGATATAGCAACATTGATATAGTGCATTACATAACTTTTGTTTCATCTTTCTTCCTCTTCTTTTATATCTTTTTTTTTTTTTTTTAAAAATTTATTATAGGCAACTAGAACAACTTTATCCTTCAACTAATATTTATATCTATATTATGTTACATAGGTGTGAAAATTGGGTTGTACTTCAACATACATAAAATTCCTAAGGTGGATTTGGAAACAAATTGAGCATCTTGATAACTTGCATGGGTCATTGACATAGCTATAAGAGATATTTTAAGCCAATATTTTTAGGATGACTTTCTAACAAATATTTCTTGCTATAGGAAATATGGACTTGATGAAAATACAGTTGATTTTATTGGGCATGCTTTGGCCCTTCATAGAGATGATGGTTACCTCGATCAGCCTGCTATTGACACTGTGAAGAGAATGAAGGTAAAATACTTGTTAGAAACTACATTGCTATGGAAATCATCATCTACTACCAAGTCTTTAACCACTAAATTGAATTTCAAGGCCTTAACATAGAGATACAAGCTCTAATTTTACTAGTCTTTCATCTCTATTTTCTTTAAACAGCTATATGCCGAATCACTTGCACGTTTTGATGGAGGATCCCCTTATATCTACCCATTATATGGTCTTGGAGAACTGCCTCAGGTTTGTTCCCAGCTAATGGTGTCCACCGCTGACAATATTTCTTTAAAACTGTAAAACCTGATTATATTGTTTATAGGGATTTGCTCGTCTTAGTGCTGTTTATGGTGGCACGTATATGCTCAACAAAACAGAATGTAAGGTAAGAAGTTATGTAGTTTGTGAAGTTTTCATTACTAAATGGGTTACTATGTTCACTGTAGTATAAGAATTGTAGAAAATGTTTTCATATTATCTGACAATAGTAAACCCTAGGCTTGCATTAGCCATTAGTCGAGTGTTGAGATCAAGGTTTTTAGAATAGAACCTAAAGTCGAACCGATCAAGTGGTTGGTTTATAGTCCAAGCAATACAACCAGTTGAACTGCAAGCTCAACTAGGTGACATCATATTTATGTTGTAAATATTTTTAATTGTACAAATATCACAAATAATTTTTAAAAAATTTTAAAATTAATTAAAGAAAGAATCGTGAATAGAAAGTTCTAAATAAAAAAATCAATTGTTTCAAACATCATTAATATGCTATTTATTCAACAGTAGAAATATATATAAAGAGAGAGATATCAAACCATAATTATTAATTTTCACATGACTATCCATCATAAAAGTTTCACAAATAATATCACAAACTAGGTTGAGTAGAATATAATAGATTAATAAACACTTATCAAGTTTATTTTGCATAAAATCGATTTTTTATCAGTTCATCCGGTTCATCAATGAGACAAGTTTATGGTTGGTCCAATACAATTGAACCGTTATTTGAGTTTTATGGAAGAACCAAATTGGTATATTGGCCGGTTCACGGTTAAACCTCCGGTCCAAGCTTGAAATCCTTGGTTGAGACTTGTAAATTATAACTCAGCCTAAGCTTTCCAGCAGCATTCGCTTGATCAAACAGCACAGTGACTTATTTTTGACTTTGTTGATGATAGGTAGTGTTCGATCAAATTGGAAAAGCATGTGGCGTCATGTCTGAAGGAGAAACTGCAAAATGCAAGAAGGTAGTTTGTGATCCTTCCTACTTACCTGACAAGGTAAACTTTCTTGTAGTCATAATAACTGGATGAACTATTTGGTTTTACCTTGCATAGTGGAGTAAAATCCAATAACTTGAACAGGTCAAAAAGGTTGGAAGAGTAGCACGTGCCATATGTATAATGAATCATCCCATTCCTAATACCAATGAATCACACTCTGTTCAGATAATTCTTCCACAAAAACAACTAGGGCGAAAGTCAGATATGTAAGTATTGTAGATTTCTTCTATACTAGCTTTGGTTTAAAGTTTATGAGGATGGAGGTAAGAAAAGAGATTTTTTTATTAAGAAGATTGCTCAGGGGGTGTTTAGTTCAAAGTTATCTTGATGTTATGTCGTATTATCTAAATATCATAACATCTAGATATCATATATTAATTGATAATTTTATAATTTTTTAGAAAGGTTATCTAAAAATGTCATCAAATTAAACAATTATTTTTTCTAAATAATATGACATAGTATCAAGATAATATTGAACTAAATTCCCTCTTAGTATCTAAGCATCTCTACACTTTTCTCAAAAGTAGTGAGTGCAGCCTTTTATTTCTGGATATGGTAGTCACATTATTTAAATTGAATGAAGTATATGGGAACAACAAATTGATTCTAATTTGGTCATCTTTTATATGTTTGCATTCATGCTTTATTTTGTGAATTGACAAAATAAAATAGCCCACGATCTACTGATTAATAACATTAGTATAATATTTTGGTTAATTTCTTATAATTTTCTTACCCTTTCATGAACTTTATGCTCTGATTAACTGATAAACACATCTACCTTTATTCAGTACAATGGACACAATAGAAAGAAAAAAGTAATTGTTGCGGTAAAGGTTAGCCAAGTGAAGTGATGGCATTTTGTTTCACAAGTATGAGCTTTAAGGACCACATTATCCGTATCTAAATATTGTTTTCATTTTCATCAAAAGAAATATACTGTTTTCATGATAAATGCAGTGTCAGATGATTTTGGAATGACTTATCTTTGGTTACTTCATTAGAAAGTTTCACACACCCACACACCAAACTATAGTGCAAAAATTCAAAAGAATGACATCTAGGATCTTTCTAGTCTATCTAATACTTTCATGAGAAATGATTTACACTGGATGATTTTCTAGAGGTACTTATCTAATTGTTGCTGTCATGAGCGCTCATTTGTCCATGAGGGAAGCCAGATTAACAGGACGAAGGTCTTAATGCGCAGGAGCAAATGTGAACATTAGCCGATCAAGTCTGCTAATTTGTTCAAGTGGCCAAAATTTTGTTGGCAGTTATCAAAATGGAAGATAAATCTTACTACAAAGATACATTAAATAAACAGAAACCCAAGTGCTTTACATGTCATTAATATAACTTTAACTACTGTGGTTGTTAGATTTTATTTAAGCTATGGAATGAAGCACAGTGTTTTGTTTGCATCTCTTTACTGCAATTTTTATGTAGTCCATTTCTTTATTCATTGGCAATCTAGTTGGTGCTTGCATAGTATTTTGGTTCTTGTTTTTGCACTTAACTTTTTGCTTCTAGTTTTAGTGAACTACAACTAGTTTGAGATTGAGGCTTTGTTGTTGTTGTTGCTAATTTTTGAATAAAGAGACTACGACATTGAAAAATGTAGTTGCATAACTCAAATAATTTCCCTTTTTCCTTTTTTCATTCGACTTCAAGCAGTAAATCAGAAGCTATTCTTATGATCTTATACTATTAACGTTATTGTGGACTACAGGTATGTGTTTTGCTGTTCCTATACTCACAACATAGCTCCAAAAGGAAAATATATCGCCTTTGTTTCAACTGAGGCTGAGACAGATAAACCTGAGGTTGAACTGAAGCCTGGAATTGATCTGCTGGGACCTGTAGATGAAACCTTTTTTGATATTTACGATAGATATGAGCCAGCCAACAATGCTGATAAGGATAGTTGCTTCATTTCAACTGTATGTATAATCTAAATCCTGCATTCACGTTTCTAATAATATTTGCTTCAACTTTAGTGTTAGTATCTGATATTATATGAATTGTTTATAAATATTTGAAATCACCTCTTTACAGAGTTACGATGCAACATCTCATTTTGAGTCAACCGTACAAGATGTGATTTCTATGTACAGAAAGATAACTGGAAAGGTACCATTTAATGTACTTAGCAGACATGGCTACTTGCTGAATTTTGTTATCTTAATCCTCCAAATCAAATGAAACTTGCACATATATTTGCTATTTCTTTTAGTAGTCATAGTTTTGAAACATTAGCGGCCCCCTCACTAATTTACCTAAATGAGTTGAATCCAAAAGGAAATAGATATATTTACTTGTTGCAGTCAATGAGAAATGAGGTTTCCTTGCCATATTCATTAGTCATTTGGGTTGTAATTTATCAGGCTAGGCATTGCATTTGGGAACACAATTAAACACCAACATGAGGAGCGAAAGGGATATATTCGATTGAATTCCACATAACATTGTCTGAGTTGATGTAGGACAGAGACATGAGGAGAAATGGGGAGAGAATCAAGAGAAGAGAAAGAAAGGGAATAAGCATAGAAGAGGAGAAAGAAACAGTAAGAGAGAGGGCTAGAAGAGGAAGAGAAGAGGGAGGAGAGGTAGAATGAAAGGAGGATGAAGAGAAATAAAAGAGCGACAGAGAGATCAGAAGGAGGAGAAGGTTAGGAAGGGAATGAAGAGAAGGAAGAGGTAATAAGGGAAGAGGAAGGAAGGGAAGAAGTAGAGGAACAAGAAGGAATAAGAGGATAAAGAATAGAAATAAGATTTAGGAAGGAAAGATTTATCATTAATTCATTCAAGCTACTATTGATAAATTTTGGCTTATTTATAGTCTATACTCCATAGCCCATAAATATGAAAATGAAATGCAATAATTCCCTTCTATTAGTATTCTAAATCTAAAAAAGGAAACTAACCCCAGATATGCTAAATAGGCCCTCCAATGGATCTGCTTCACAAGTACATTAGTTCAAATGCTTGAGCCTGCCCATTATAAGGATCAATTACTTAGTATGTGAATAAACGTCTCTTACATGTGTTAAGAAACACAATGCGAACTTTTTAAAACCGTGTCAATATGCTGAGCGAGCATGTGTATTGCTGCATTGTTTTCACCCCCCCCACGGATAACCATGCTTAAATTGTTCACATTGCTTTTTAATTACCACATGCTATTATATCTTGTATGAGATTCATAATCGGTCCAATTGATATCTTCTTTGAAACAATTTAGGCACAACCCATGAAAGGGGAGTAAGTTAGCTTTCTGAAACTTTTTATGAAATGTTATTTTCAAAAGGGTAAAGAGAAATTGTTTTTTCCTTTCAGAAACTTAAGAACTTGCACACATGAATTTAAGATTAGTTTTTCAAGTTAAGCAACTTATGAGAAAAGATAAAAAACCAATACTCAATTGAGAATGAACTTTTCTAAAGCCAATATATCTCTCTTTGTTTGTGTGTGTGCATGTTTGCATAAAAAATCTTGAAAAGCCTTTGGAGGAGCTTACCTTTGGTAAAACATTATCTTCCAACTTTTATGTATTAGTCCCAAGTAAATAAATTGACATGGTCTAAAAAGTTAATGCACTGAATGTTAATTCAAGGACTTAAGTGAACTCTACCTTCAAGCCTTTTGTTGTAGCTTGCCTTCTCAGGTCCTCCAAAGATTTGTTAAAGTATAATATGGTTTGACTTAAGTTTGTTATCATCAAAATTATAAGCAAAACTCGTGCGAATATGCTACTGACATTCTTATGAATCATGGTGCAGGAGTTAGATTTGTCTGTAGATCTCAGTGCTGCCAGTGCTGCTGAAGAATGAAATGTCTGATATCCAATTAAGGTCCATTGTTGAAGTTCTTGGTCTCCTTTTGTTTGAATCTTTTCATTTTGTTTCAGCCAGTTATATTAAAACTTTGCCAGATCAAAATGCACTTGCTCAAGAAATTTGAATGTTATTGTTCTTATATATTAGCCTGTTCCATAAACTTTTTGAGTTCAATAAAAGCAGAAGTTTACTCCCTGTTTCGGATTTGGATCATTTTATAATCGAATACATTCCTTTTCAAACTCTCTCCTATTATGCTGCCTTGTTACATTCTTATACTGATTCTTTGATATGAGAACTACTGCTAAATTTTGTTATTTGTTTCTTCATAGTGATGAACATTTTATCTCAGCTGTACAATTGTATTTAACTAACCATGAAAGATCTCAAGTTAGTTGCATTGAAATTGCTAAATTACTTGTAGGGTTTGTTTGGTTCGATGTAATATGTTAGTATTTTTTTAGATGATAATATAATCTGGATGTATGTATTATAATAATTTTTTTTTTTTAGTTCATGTCATTATATTGTAGATTAAAGTGATAATTATTATTAGAGTTCATAAATCTAAAATAAATTATCCTTTAAATCATAGCCTTCAGTTCTCATCTCTCCTATTTTTCAAAACTTTGTCTAAACATGTCGTCAAACAAAATAATTATTTTCTATAAATTGCGCAACAACATTGCAATTACATTGGACCAAATGCTGTCTTAGTACTTGTTGAATGTAAAATTGTTTATGGATATTAAGTAAGCTGTTGACGTAGGATATAGGGGATCCCAAGAGACACAGAGAAAAAAAGAGAGAGTCCTGAGAGACGGCGGCACGCAGAGAGCTGAGCCTGACGGTTAAGGCTTAAATGAGAGAGAGCATCCAGAGCAACACACGGAGGTTTAAGGTGGTTCAGGGAGAGAATCTCCTACGTCCGCCGGGTGGCCGGGTGATTGATTTCACTAGAAAGAGAAAAAGAAGGCCTTGAAGACCAGTACAATTGTTAGAAGAGGGAGCCAGAGAGAGGGAGAGCTTTCTTAATTTAAGCTCTAATACAAGTATGGTGGAAAGATGAGAGTGCTCTTTTTTTTTTTTGCTTCCTTCCCTGAAGTTTTGTTCAGGGGGATTTATAGGCGGGTGGAAGGAGAGCTCTGCCCGGGTTTTCCGGAGGGGAAAATGTATAAACAATGCTGAGCCCACGCTGGTTGTCCCATCGCTGTCGGCCACTGGAGGGGCTGGAAACAATAGGTGAAGAGTTTGTCTTCTTGGGGTCCGTAATGGCTGAAGCATGCGGACCCTTGGTTTGCGTGACTGGAAGAAGCATGCTGCATTGGAAACGGTGCAGCCAGAGCACGCTGACAGCGATAGGTATAGCTGAGAAATATCGTCATCGATGTTTGGGGAGAGCTGGGAAACGTCGTGCTCGATGTGGCTGGGAGAGCTGGAAACATCGTGGACGAAGTTTGTGAGCTGTAACCCAAACATCGTAGACAAAGTTTGGGATCTGCAAAAATAATAATCATAGGGTTAGTAGCTAAGCGCCACGTGTATGGTTGTGATGCAGCGCTGGAGCACATGTCAACACAAGCCAATGAGTTGTTGGTTACCCAATTCGTGCGTGAGGGCATTTAGGGCTTTGAGTCTATTAGGCAGCGATCGTTTTATGTTATGCGAAAATGAGTGGTAGTCAAGTGAAAGCTAATGATAAAATATTTATGAGATTAATGTGTCAGGATATAGATTTTCAGGTGGTGTTCATACCACAAAACAAGTGAAGAAAGACCTCGAAGAGTTGATGGGAAGAAGGGGAAGGCTGAAGTCGATCTCTCATATGAAAAGTAACTTTCAAATTTTAACGATATATTTAATACAACCAATATATGATTACCTTGTTGATGGGCTATATTAAGTGTCATGATTCATCAAATCTCATCCACAGCCATTTTGTGACCAACAATTATGTTCCAAATTATTTATTTCATAATTATTTAAATTTTGATTTTATGTTATCTATATATATATATATATATATATATATATAACTAATATATTTAGCATAAAATAATACAATTACTTTTTACCACCAAACAACTTATCCTCCACGTGGCATATCCTCCGCTGGCATTGGCAGGGAAGGTATGGGGTGGAGTGTGGATGACATTTTTTTTGTCTTCTAATACAAATTTTTTTGATAAATCCTCCAATAAATTAATACTTATTAAAGTAAAGATCAAATATATATATATATATATATTATATAAATATATATATATCTATACTATATGTAAGAGTGCGAGTTAAGCAGGAAAAAAAAGATTTTGGCTGTATCTGCTCGGGACCCATGCCAAATTGACGGCGGCCAAGCTCCTTGCCGAACTCGCAGGTCTCGCGCATGTTGCGTACCGGCCGGCCAAGGACGACATTCATTATGCGGCCGATGCCGGCGAGAGCGCCTGAGATGCGGCTGATCTAGAATGAAATCCAAAGGTCTACGTGTCGTCCAACCGCTGAAGTAATAATTAAGCAGAAAAAAAAAATATCCTGTATTTTTTTAATTTTAAAAATTCAAAAAAAGTAATAATTATATTTTAATCTTAATTTTTTCACCTCCTTATAAATTAGTTTGAATATATAATAAAACTTATGAAATTATTTATATAAATTTGTAAATTTCGGGGACAGTTTTTAAAGATGGGGAGAATTGTGACATCTAAAATTTAATTTGAGATTTAAAATTTTGAATTAATTTGGATTCAAAATGAATAAATTTGAACCTAAAATAAATATTTATAAATCTATTTATAAAATTATAGAAGTTAGAAAACTAAATTGTAATTATTCTTAAAAAAAAAAGCAGCAGATGGGGGTGCGCTGCCGGCTGCCGCAGCTATCAGCGCCACGCGGCCACCCACCTCTCTTCCCACTATTTAAATTAAAAAACTCAATATAGTGGCATTTTGATCTCCCTATTTTCACCTTTTTTATTAATGAGTCTAAATTATTTATATTTAAATTTATTTTTTTCTCAAACTATTATATTTATATGTAAGTATAAAAAATGAAATTACATTTTAGTCTTAAATGTGTCACCTCCTTACAAATAGGTTTAAATTATTTATATTTAATTTTAATTTTTTTAAATTATTTATATTATTTAATTATTTTCTAATTTTATAGAAGATTATTTTTATATTTCATTAAGTTAAATAATTATTTTTAGATAATATAACATAATAGCAAAATAACATTAAACTTATAAATACTCTTAGAAAAAAATAGAAATTAAAATATATTTTTTATAGTAAAAAATTATGATTAAGATATAGGCAAATAAAAATAACAAATCAAAGTATACTTTTTTAGAAGCTAATATGGTATTTAAAATAATTAGGGACTGAATTATAATTTTTATTAAGAAATTAAGACTTAAAATTAAAGTTAATAGAAACCTAAGATCAAAATAAAATTTCTATTGTAAAAGAAGTTTCAATTTAAGACTAAGATAAAAACATAAGATACTAAATTATATTTTTTATTAAAAAAATAGAATTAAAACAAAAAATAAAAGAAAGTGATAAAATTGTAATTTCTTAAGACTCATGACTAAAACGAAGAGAAATTGAAAAACTAAATCACAAATTTTAATGTTAGTACTTTCACACAGTGCAAATGAAGCAAATCAAATGTGAGATTATGAAGTTGTTGTAAGTGAAATGGACGATCTGGCCGGAGAGAAGGGTGAAATTCCGCTTTCAGCGAGCCCTTCTTTTTCAGTGTTCATCAGACCGAAGAGAAGGAAGATCTACCTCAATCCCTATCAATCTGGAAGGAAAGGGAGGGCGGAAGCCGGCCCGCGGCCTCCGAGAACGGCATTAGAGGAGGAAGATCGGCGCAATCGGTGTAGGGCCGAACCCGGCCAGCGGTGATGCCGCACGGGGCCTTTTTATAAAACCAATTCAAAATATTAAACTAAGATTACTAGAATTTTTTTATATCTGTAAGTTTGTATTTGACGATTAAACTATAAAGACTCTAAAATGAAGGAGCATCAAATATATTAAAAGGTTCCAAATGACTTACTCAAATTATTTATTTTCTCTAGCTTTTATTTTTTATATATTTGTCAATATTTCAGCATATTTTTTAATAATTCATGTGCAATGTATGTACATTTTACTAGTATATTATAAAAGAACGTGAAGTAAAAAATATTCTCTTATGAATTTTTTTAAAATTTAAAATTTAAATTTTGTAATTAAGCTATATGTGAACATTAAAAATAAGAGATATTGTGAATAATAAGTATTGACAGAAAATTACAATATAATTTCTCTATTAAATTATAATTTAATTTCTGATTTTCTCTTAATTGTTATTTTAGCTCTTATAAAATTATAATTTAGTTTCTTGAATGTCATTAATCTCAACTTTAAATTCTAATTTGTTATAATGACAACTAAAAAATTAATTTAATTCTTAATTTTTCATATTTTTTGTTTTAGGTTTTACAAATTGCAATTTAACTCTATTTTTCCTAAACTTCACCACCCCGGTTCCTAATTACTTATAACAAAAATAATAATTTGGTGCTTCAATTTTTTTAGCTTTAATTTTAGGTTTTTAAAACTTACAATTTGATCCATAATTTCTCCTAAACTTTGTTTCAAGTTTTAATTCCTTATAATGAAAATAAAAATTTGGTTCCCTAATTTTTCTTACTCTTGGTCATAGGTCCTAACTCCTTATAATAAAAATTATAAATTAATTTTTTGAATTTTCTTTATAACAAAAATGATAAACTAGCCCTCAATTTTTCTTATTATTTATCTTAGGTTCTAAAAAAAGTATAATTTGACCCTAATTTTTCCTAGACTTCATCTAAAGTCATAATTCTTTAAAATAAAAATAATAATTTCATTCCTCAATTTTCCTTAGTCTTAATCTTGAATTTTAAAAAATTACAATTTGTCCTATAAATTTTATCTTAAAACCTATGGATGGAAGGATATGCCCGCTCTTATTACTTCATGAATGAAAAGAAAATGTTCGCTCACCCGCTTTTTCAACTATTTGCCATACATCATCACGAGATTGAACTCGCGCAAAATATGAGTGCTTTACAAAAATTTCTTTTATTTTATAGTAGACGTTACAAGAATCACACATATATGAATGTCGCTGGTCAATTATTACACTCATTACATTTTAGTCCTACCCAAATTCAATTTTGTAAACTCCATGGTCACTCAAATTTTAATTAATGTAAAGTCAACTTGACTTTATTGTGGGTTAATGCCAACTCATTTGAAATAAATCGATCTAATATATGTTATGCACGTTTGAATCTCTAAAATAACATAGATAGTCAAATAAAATCAAATAAACTCGATTCGAATGCGGCTTGAGATTAAATTTACATTAAATTTAACTTTAGATAATAAACTATAATTTCAACCATAATTACCATGGCCTAATTTATTTAACATATTTGCAAGAAATAAATATTTGATATCTATTAATATTTTCTTTGAATAAGATATTGCAAGCTCATAAGCATTGAGAGAGATGAACCCTCCCTAAATTTTCTTTGGTACCTAAATATTTTGATTCAAAATAATGCACCAAAAAATAATAAACTTTAAATCTTAAGAACTTCCAACTAATTTTTGTCAAATAAATATTTAATTTCTATGTACATTTTGTGTCAAATGATACATAGTTGTGCTATGTAATTTGTCATTGCCAGCACTAATTGATGAATTAATTAATGAAAATACTCAACTATTTTGCTAATATTTAGCATAATTTCAGCAGAAAATTGAAGAACAACAATTCGATATTTTGTGAGAGATACATGCATAACCGAAACATTTATTACTTTTGACCCGTTAATCTGTGCCGTCACTATACACATAATAAATCTTTTATACCCATTTTATCACTACTTTGATCGTTATAAAATTCTTCTCACTTTTTTTTTGATTACTCATAAATAATAAGATTTAAAAAATTAGTTCTGGTAAACTTGATAAGTGGAATTCCATACGTGTTGCGCAATTGGTTTAGCTCCATTTAAAAAACTTTTCTGACTCAAAACTACATCGAATCAGTTCAAATTGAGTGATCAATACAGTTGAGCAGAGAGATCAAAATGAAAAATATATTACATATGATCATTTTCATATTAAATATGAGCATATTAATTCGATTTATATAATTACTTATTATTTTCTATTTTATTATTTTATTATTCTACATAAAAAATATTACAGTACATAATTTGAATATATTTATTTTTAATTATATTTAATAAATTTTTTTAAATTTGTTCTATACCAAATATATAAAAAATATATACCTTTACTTTCAGGACATAAATATTAATAGTTTATAAAAATAAAAATTATTTTAAAATTTGTGAGATTCTTCTGATTTGATAGAAAATTTTTGAGTTAAAAAGAAATTATAGTATGCTAGGAAAGTAAAATAAAATAAAATTATTTCAAAACGGAAAATTATAGTGGTATAAATATAAAAATGAAATAATATTTAAATTTATATGTAAAATAATTATATTTAAATATGATTTTAATATAAAAAAAGTAAATAAAGCGTTTTTGCATAAATTTTTTTATTTTTCAATTTTAATTGTATTTTAATAAAAAAAATTAAATTTTACTGACCAGATGAGCATAAATATAAAATATGATAAATAAATTTAATTTCAATACTAATATTTTCAACTTAATAAAAATATGATAATAAAAATAAATTTTAAATATTATAATTAAAATATGAAACTGGCTTTTCTATATTTAAATATGATAAAGTACAAAAAAATTGATCAAAAATACGCTATTACTGCCAATAAAATTTCACAAGCTCAATTTTTTATTCTATTTTTTATATTCATATGCAAGGGAATACAAAAAATTTTGTACAAAAATACTTTCATATTCTAATATATTATTCTACATGATATTTATATTCAAATACAAAAATTATATTATTTAATAATAGGTTCTTAATAAATATAAATTTAAAACATGATAAATATTGAATATAAATAAAATTCTTACATTTTTTTATTTATAATTAAAATATAAAATTAGTTTTTGTATTCTTCTTATTGTATTCTAATAAAAACAATTAATTTCTTGCTCATAGAAATAAAAAAACCCACTTTTTTAAATTCAAAAATAATTTATTATGAAAAAAAATGTACAGAAAAGCATAATGATGTGCTATGGCATAATATTTTGTAAATTGCATAGGGGCCCTTGAAGTTTGAATGGTGCTGCAAATAAATCTTACGTTTTAAAAAGCCTAGATTTGAGTTTCTGAGTTTGTGTTTGCACTGTCATTTGATCCCTTAGTTTAAATATTACTTTTTTGGATTGTCCAATTAGACAGTAACGATTAAATTTGACTGTTAGTTATATTTATATGAACCAAAATGCCCTTATAACTCTCTCAAAATTCTTTAGAATAATATGAAGAATGAGTAAAAAATCTGAGGGTAAAATAGTAAAAAGCCAGCAAATTTCAGACGTGTGACCAAACAACAGCGCAAACATAAATTCGGAGGCCCAAATCTAGGCTTTTCAAAATATGAGATCTATTTGCAGTGTCATTCTAACCTCAGGAGCCTCTGTGCAATTTACTCTAATATTTTTTTTGTTATTTCACTTCTTAATATCATAATTTTTTATTTTTTAATATTATAGTTTATTTTATTTTATTTAAAAATTATAGTTTAAGTTTGTGATCATCTGATTTGCAAATCAGCTCCAGCTAAGAAAATACTATTATGGCATAATTTTTTAGTTATATAAAAATAGTAAAATTACAGGTATTGCACTGAAGAATTTCACCGCCATGAAATTATTGAGGAATAATTTATAAATAAAAAATTAGGAAATTTAATATCCATTCTCCTTACAAAATATTTTTTAAATTTTAAAAAAGTGCTTTTTTTCCTCCAAGAAACGACAACGGCCTTTTCAGCAGCCGGCCATGTGAGTAGCTCTCGAAGGGCGCGATCAACGATAGCGCCGAAGGAATCCCCCGGGCATCCAATTCCTTCCGCTCCGGCGAACTCTGTCTCTCTCTCTCTCTCTCTATGTATATGTGTGCGTGTGACTTTCTCGGTCAATCGTCCCCGTAATGGAGATAATCTCAGCTTGGCCAGCAATGGCCAGTGGTCCCATGAGTAATTTCAGCCTTTAAATGTGTTTTAGGGTTTGGGGTTTTCAGATTTGTGGATTCTTCGCATCGTTTTCAGTGTGCTTTTTTTTCTCTTTATACGCGTGTTTTTGAAGTTTGAAGGGGATTTGAGGAAGAAGATGAGAGCTCTGAGTGGTTTAGGGATTGGGTTCAGTCTGGTTTCACTCTTCCTTCTTCTTGCGTTAATGGCGGAAATCTACTATCTCTTTTGGTGGAAGAAGAGGTTCGCTAACAGAGAAACAGAGGAAGAGATCAAAAGCCCTGCGAGGGAGCTTCTCTACTTCTTCTGCTGGAAGAAGCCGTCTTCTTCGAGCTCCACTGCTCTTAATCCTCAAGAAATAGCTAACGTATCTGATGTCTCCCAGCTTGATTCGAGCTCTAGCAAAGATTTCTTGATACCCTTTAATGGCGGAGAGGAATGCTTGGAGGCCGAGCTGATGAGACTTCACAGCCTTTCTGGGCCTCCGAGGTTTCTGTTCACCATCAAGGAGGAGACGGAGGAGATGGAATCTGAAAATGGAAGGAGCAGGAAGGGTTCTAGAGGGGAAAGCTTGGGTGATATTCTTCTTCCTCCGGAAACTCCATTTCTAACCCCTCTGTCATCTCCCACTTTCTTCACCCCTCCGCTGACACCCATGGATTCCTATAGTCGCCATGGATTCAATCCTCTCTTCGAGTCATCAAAGATGGAGGAATTGAGTGATAGGGTGAGGTCTTCACCTCCCCCAAAGTTCAAGTTCCTGAAGGATGCTGAGGAGAAGCTTTACAGGAAGACGATCATGGAGGAAGCTCTCAAGAATGCTTCTTCTTCTTCTTCAGAGGAAGATGGGTCTTTCATCACTATTGTCATCGGGAAGAACAGAGAAAATCATTCAAGCTCTTCTTCACAGGTAAATCCACTGCCTTCCCCTCCTATCATCAAACCAGTTCATGCGAAGCTTGGCTTGTTCTTGAGTTCTAAGGAGTGATAGCAAAAATTGCATGTTTTCATGAAGCAATTCAGTCACTTCCAGAGTCTTAATTGTTTGAATTTATGTAGAGTTTGATCCAAAATTAGATTTAGACATCTGGAACATGATCAATTCTCTGACTTTTGTTTGTTCATTTTTAGTTTGTAACTTGATATTCAGGAAGGATGTTTAGTATAAGATTTCACTGATATAAATTCAATCTATGGCTGAAGAAAACTTACCATCCTTCCTTCAAATCCCATGTAGAACTGGCAGTTATGCTCGAAAATCATCTTCGCTTGATGTCAACTCGAACTTTAATCTCTTCAACTCAAAATCAACCGATTAGCACATGCAAATATATACAAATTGATTTGTAAAATTTCCGATGCAGAAGGTTTAAGTAAAGAGAATGAGAAGAGCATGAGAGGGGGAAGAAAGCCAATTCCTTTAGTTCCTCTAGAATATTTAGGCATAAAGCAAGTTTGCAATTTGTAGAAAAAATTTTATAACAATTTAACAGAAAAAATATCATAATCTTCTTGCTGAAATTCTTGAAATCAGTACAACAAAAAGAAGCAATCAATCCCTTTACAATGGTTAAGAATATAAAATTATTTCTGTATCATAATTTACAAGTGTAAGCTTGCTCTGTTATGATACGAGATCCAGGGTCTCAAGTTTAATAGTGACATAAGGGTAAATTAAAAATAGATCTTTCTAGTTTGAGTATATGTGCGTTTGGATTTTTTTTTTTTATTTCTAAATCTTGGGGTGGCTTCAAGTCAATTTCGAGCAAGCCGTGCTCAAGTTAAAATTGAAATTTTTGACTTTGGGTCGAGTTTGATTCAAGCCTACTAATTTTTTTTTAATTCCAAGTCAATTTTTGAGTTGAATCTAGTCGGCGATGATCTCCACGCGATTGTGCTGCCATACGCCAATGCAGGAATATGTATCCCCGAGATCGATCCCGATCGCCGAAACTTCGCCATTTCCGACCATCCATCCGATTAGTATTTTTATTTAGGATGTGAAATGAAGTTGATATTTTTATTAAAATTTATTGAATATGTAAAATAAAATAATATTTTTTATATTAAAATTTATATAAAATAATTAAAAAATTTATTTATTATTATTATTGTTGTTTTTTTAACTAGAATTATTTTGATTCTGATTTTGATCCCGCGTTAAACAAGCTGAAGACAATTAAATCAAAAAATTTTAAAAAGAATTAATTAAATTTAAAATAATGTGACTTCAAATTCTTTAAATTTTAATTATTTTTTAAAATTTTTGATCAAAATGAAGCCCAAATTGTAAGATGTTGCCATCTGATTCTTCTTCCTCTCCAAATTGGAAATTAGCCCGACGGTAGTGAAGGGTGTTCGGGCTAAAACTAACAACTAACTTAAACATTATTTTGATAATAATTTAAATTTATTGTACATTTAAATAATTTTATTTCACATTTAATATAATTTTTAATATTAAAAAATTAATTTTATTTTAAATAATTAATTTTAGTTGCACATTGCCTGAATCAACTGTGGTAACTGGTGATGAGTCATGTAGCACGTTTGATTCGAAAATTGAAATTTGGATAAGTGAGAACATATTTTATCTTATAAATTTAATGAAAAAATAATAATATAATATTAAAAAATATGTAAAATATAAAATATAAAATAAGTTAATTTTAATATTTATATTTCTATTAGATGTGAAATAAAATTAAATTTTACGATTAAAATTTATATTGAGCAAAGAAAAGCTCGAATCAAATAAACCCGTAGGATCACCGGAGAAGCTCTGGAGCAGCTACTTGAGATATTCATCAAGCTTTCCGGTGAAAAGATGAATGTGGCGCTGGGATCCATTCTTGAGAGAGGAAAATGTATTTGTAGTGTTCTCTCTGACGTTCCGACGACAACGAAGGATGCATGAAGGAAATTGCGAGTCCTTCGCGTGAGTCCGGCGAGCATGGTTGAGGTCTCCAACGGCTGTGGCATGATGGGTTCCAATACGGAGAAAATAACAAATGAATTGAGAAAATGTGAGGTAAGTTGTTGGTGGCATCTTCGCGAAAGAAGTTGGAGTTGGTCGAGGATGACTTCATTGTAGACCTCGACCCAACATAGGAGAGGCCTCTAACGGTGGTCAATGAATGGGCCTTTCATTTGGCTATTCCTGCACGGAGAAGGCTAAACGAAAGTGGAGAGAAAATATGAAAAGATGTTTCGAGCAACATTTCTCACCAATATAAGCTTTATCAATTCCAGTGCTCAACGATCTAAAATAACATATTCTTCTTATGTTATCACTCTTGGCTTCTCCCCTATCAAGGAGATGACAAAACCTCGTATGATATAAGAGATTCTTTACCCGCATCTTCCTAAATCCGAAGAACCTGCCATCAACCAATCAATCTTTACCTTCGTATCATCCCTTGAATATTCCTACTATATTTTGATTAGCCGCATAAAAGAGTACCAAAAACTCTAATAACTAGTTGGGAATGAAATCCCATGTATAACACATGAGAAAATATCTCACACAAAAAACACAAACTTATTGGGAAAACCCTAAATCTAGGAAAAATTCGTGACTGCACCTGGAGGGAATTTTACAATTCTTCAAGAGTCTTCAGAAAAAGTATTATAACAAATTTACAATTTGACTATCTGAAACTCTAAACCTCCAAAATTAAGTTCACTCTGCAACATTATCAACATACAATTTTGGATGTGCAAAGGCCTATTATAAAGAAATCTTCGTAATAAATGAACCGTCTAATGAGCCTATTTGTTACGCCGCATCAAAACATCAAACTGTCCGATCAGCACATTGGTTGGTTAGACTACCTTCTGATCGATCGTCCTTCTCCTTTCCTAGAGGAAATTAATTCAAGATCATATGCAATGATCATACCCCAAACCAATTTTAATCTTCCTCGTCTTTAACATTGTGAAAATGAGGAAATCGCATCCTAGATAAATTTTATGTTCATTGTCAACTAACACAAAGACCAATAAAAAAAAAAAAAAGAATTATAACATTTGAGTTATAGAAACAAAGCAGAATCAGCAATTAACCAGATGCCAGCTCATCATCAGTCAACAACAATACAAACTCCCTGGATAAAAACTTAGGGAAGTTCTCATCTAAATAATTCCACATGATCTAGTCCACACCACCATTTCACCTTCAAACACATCAAAAGCCATTCAATAGAAGTAAATCAGTGAAAGGGTAATTAAATTTGATTTAAAGCACACCTTGTTCATCGGACAATGTAGCTGGGGGTAGAGCCTGCTGCTGCTGCTGCTGCTCGAGAAACCTGGTCATCCTCTCAAGCAGCTGAACAGCCTTCCTCTTCCCTCTATGAGTTCCACTTGAAGCCAATTCAATCAAAGGCCCCATCACTTTTTGTTCCTGAGCCACTGCAAGATGCTGCTGCTGCTGCTCCCCTGTGCACAGATGGAGTAAAACAGCCGCAGCGTTCTCCTTGTTCCGTGGCGACCCGCTCCTGATTACCTCAATGAGAACCGCCACAGCATCGAGCGCTCCAATCGCAGCTTTGCATTCTGAATGACTCGAAAGTATTGCGAGTATAGCCAGCGATTCATCGACCATTGAACCTGTGGGCTCCATCACAAGATTCAGCAAAATCGGGACTACTCCAGCCCACACTGCTCTTGCTTTGTTCCCTTGGTATATGCAGAGGTTGAAAAGTGCAGTGGCTGCATCCTTCTTCCCCCTCTGGCTGCCTTCACCAAGAAGAGAAACTAGAGCAGGAATTGCTCCAGATGCACCAATGGTGATCTTGTTCTCATCCACCACTGAAAGACTGAAGAGTGTGGCAGCTGCGTTTTCACGGGCCTCCATGCTTCCGCTTCTCAGGACATGGATGATTCCAGGAATCGCAGATGAGGACACAATTAATCCCTTGTTTTCATCATATATGGAGAGGTTTAGGAGAGTGGTAACAGCATGTTCTTGAATTCGGGGATCGGTGGAGGAGAGGAGGCCCACCAAAAGGGGGATGGCACCAGCATCTGCAATGAAAATACGATAGTCAACGTGGCGTTTGGCAAGCAAGCGAAGCTCACCGGCAGCTGATCGCTGATCCTCGGCATTGGGAGAGGATAGCTTGCATATAAGAGAATCGATGTTTGCGCGTTCAGCCGGCGAACAGGCAGAAGATTGCTTGGCTGGCTTTGCAGGACGCTGCGGAGGTTCGATACCATTGGCTTCACACCACTGAGCTATAAGGCTGCGGAGAACATAGTTTGGAGTCAACGTTGTGTTTTGTAGCTTCTGTTGTGTCTTTGGGCATGTGTCGTGCCCAGCGTCTAGCCATTTCTCAATGCAAGCTCTGTCATAAGTCTGAATTCAAAGAATAAAGCTTCAATATTCAAGGAATGGAAAATGCACCAATTAAGATAATAATCAAATTACTAAAAAAATAGTTTTAAAAAAATGTAGGTCAAAAGAAACTTGATTACATTAAAAAAAAAAAAAAAACTGAAAATGCATTATGAAAATAAAAATCAAATTATAATATAAATAGCTTAAACATTCAAGGGTTGAATTGAAGGAAGAATTAGCTATCACCACAATGGGGGAGGAGTTTGCCTGGGAATTCGGTCATCTCAGGTTTGAACCACACTATTATCACAATTTTCAAATGGGAGGAGAAAATTATGATGTCAAGAGATGAAATCAAAAAATATATATATTGGTATATTAACAACTCAAAATCAAGAAAAAAGAAGAATTGACAGGAAGAATTAGCTTCAGCACCAATGGATAGACCAACAGAAATTTGACTAGGCTAAATAAAAAAGGATAAATTACATGGGTTACTCTAGTATCATAAACACAAAAATCTCTGATTTTTATGTCATGAGGTTAGAATTTCTTTTCAGTTAAGTCCTGTTTAATCTGGTGTTACTATACTTTTACACAACGAGCCCACTCATATGACCACAATCTCTCTTCTTCCACCTTCACCGGGTAGGTCAAACTTGCCTCCTTCTGCACAATGGCAGCCTGTGCAGCCTGCAACTGCATGAACAGATCTATCTTCTAGAAATAAATCACTAATGATGGTTACCTGCCCGGTAGCAACAATAACAGGATCCTTCATGAGATCAAGCGATATAGGACAACGGAAGTCGTCGGGAATGATAGGAGCCTTCTGCTTCCCATCAGAAAAAAGTGCCTTAGCTTTAGGAGTACCCATCTCTGGATTCTGTGTTTGCACATAATCCTTGATCTTCTTCAAGAGGATTGACATTTTCTCAATATTCCGTTCAGGATCCCCAGTAGCAGTAACCATCTCATGCAATGCAAGAGATTCTTGTGTCAGATCAGAAATAGTATTTAATTGTAATTTAGCGGCCAATCTTGCAAGAATTTCAGGATTCACATTAGAGTTGCTGCTATTATCGTATAAACAAGATAGATCACCATATAACTCGGCGTCAGGTATATCAACTCGTTCCTTGGCTCGTTTGAATTGAGCATGGACAAGCTCAACCTAGGAAATGAAGAATTGTTAATAATGATGAAAACATGAAAGCCCATGTTTGATAGCCAGTTAATGATAACCTGATTACAGTAAAACAAAAAAGCACCCTCTTGTAACTTTATTTTTCTTTCAGGTTTCTGCATAATGTTCATATAAATTTGGATAAAGAGAATTGAAAAATTATCCAAAGAAACAGTTCTTTGGTTAGCGTTAAGGAGATTACCTTTGACTGGTTATCAAATAGAATGAAGCAAGAAAACAAGATGTAGAGTTCACAAAGAGACAATAACGTATAAAGCAGTAGACCTAGTAAATCAAGCTTGACACAAACGGAGATTTGCTTTATAATTATTACAATCTAAATAAAAGGTGAGGGGCACCTGTTCTCTAACTTCATCAGATATGTCAAGTTTGTCAAAGGATATTCCATCCAGTGCTTGTTCTAATTGAGCAGTGACTTCCTGAAATCTTTTTGTTATTTTATCCCTCTCAAGTACCTGCAATGTAACGGTTGCTATAGATTATAAAACAACACAGCCTTGGAATTCCCAAATTACCAATGGAGAAAAAGATAACAAAGAAAAATTGGTTTGTGTCACTTTCAGGAAAAATTGGCTTGTGGAGTGTAATAACAAGTCAAAAAATGAACATAAACCACCAAATTAGGGTGACCTAAGCCTCAGAAATGTTTTTTAAAAATTCTACAAGGCAAGCCAAATTCACTCAGAAAATTATCTCTCATAAATATTGTATGTAATTTTCTGTCATATCTTACCTGGGAAAAAAAATCAGCACAATTTACAGATTACTGCTAATTGAGCAGTAGCAAACCAAATGCCCCCACCCCGCTTGTGGCCCCAGCCCCCCCTAATTATAAAGTAGGGGGAGGAAGCTTGAACTTGACAGAAAACTTGAGAATGGCTTATCTAAATTAGGGGGGGCTGGGGCCACAAGTTTACCTTTCTCTGTCAAGTTCAAGTTCATTAAGAGAAACGTAAACTGTAGTTGATTCAATTTTGATAAGCTTGAACTTGTATCAACTGTAATTGTTTGAAGCCGAATTGCTTCCGAGAAAGAGAAAGGTAAATTTACTAAAACCAGCTCAAACCAAAAAACAGCTTAGTCCTTTGCTAACCACCTCCCCACCACCGAAACAAACACTAGCTTATCTAAATGACACCATAATTTCTAGAAGTAAATAAAGTTTAGTCTATTGATTAGCTTGAATACAATTACACTTTCAAAAAAATTCATAACTTATTCGTATATTCATAAATGAAATCATTCAAACTTTACAAAATTTGCTGAAACACAGATCAGAACTAATTCTCAAGCCCCTTCTTAGCAAGATCTTCATGGCAACGAGCAGAAATTTCACATGGAAGCTAATATGTTAAAAGTAACTCAAAACTTTCCCATTTCACAGTAACAACTCTCAAAGAGGCACAAGCCTAGCATCCTGATTCCAAAACACACAAAGGACACATAAATTGCTAACGTAAGTAGCTCTTTTTAGTGAATATTAACTTAATGAACCCACTCATAGTTCTTAAAACATGAATCCACAAAAGAAAACTATAGTTCATACACATCCTTCAAAATTGCAACAAATCTTTGCCTTGACAAGTGATAAGTGAACATATGGGTCACTGATGTCATAAAACCATGTAAGGAAGGATGAAATTGAGCACAAGTTTGCAAAAAAGTAGACCATAACCTTTGAAGAAAGGTAGCCAAGTTTGTAGAAATAATAGGGAAAAAGTTAAAACATTTGAACTGGAAGATGGAAGGATGCTGTTGCTTATTCGCAATAAGTTGTTTAAAAATCTCTTCCTTGCCACAGCAACAACATCCACTAAACAGCTTTAGAAATTTTTTACTTTAGCTGTGTTCTTTTTGAAAATAAATTCTTCTTTCTGCAACAGCAAAGCATTGCTCATCTTATTGTCAACAATAGCAAAAATCCCAGTCACTGGTAGAGGCTGCTCGGCAATACCCATTAAGCTACTGATGAAAGCTTAGTTCATTAATTCAACCGCATTTTGTAAACTTCAAAATAAGTTCCGCAACGAATCATGATATCAGAAACAGATAAATCGCCATTTAAGATCGTGAAATCAGCAAGATTCTTCCTATAACGACATCGGGACTCCAAAATTTCTAACTCCATCAGAATAATAACAGCGCATAGTTCAAAAAAAAAAGAATAATAACAGCGCACGATAAATTGTCACCATCACAAAGAAGAATGGAGCAATTTTGAGAAGAAAACAAATTGTTTAAGTAGTGCAGGATTAACATCAGAAAACAAAACAAACTGCACATCTGTTGTTGAAGAAGCAGAACATCCCGAAATGTAAGCCCCACATTCCCAAAAAAGCACAAAAGAAAAAAGGCAAAAAAACCACCATCGAGATTCAAAAACACAACAGCAGATCTACCCAGATCCCCCGATTCAACGTACCAGGCAGATCTTGCTCCCGTCGCTGCCGAATTGGAGCAGCCCCGTGGCCGCATCAAGGGCATCTCCAAGCCGCGCGAGGCTCCTAGCTGCCCCTTCCGAGATCGGCTCCCTGCTATCCCTCAGCTCCTCAAACATCGGCGCCAGGAGCCTGATCCGTCTCGAGAGGTTGCAGAACTGCTTTTTGTAGGCGTTCCTGAAGTCCGAAATCGCCGCAATCTCCTCCCCCGCCTCGACCAGCCTCTGCACCACCGCTTCCCCCTCCATCCCCGCCGCCGCCGCCGCCTGAGACACCTTCTCGTCCTCCTTCATGTCTCTCAGCAGACCACTATTTCCCGCCGATAGATCTCCGTCACCTTCAGTGCGAATGGACTTCCGAAAACTCCAATTTGCAACCTCCCCAATCCCCGGTCGTCGTGCTTTCTCTCTCTCTCTCTCTATATATATTATATTTACTAGTACAAATTACATGTGGATCCCTGACGGGAAAGGTGAGTTTACATGAGTCTTTTTTTTGGATGAGTCATTATTTTTTAATCAAAATTATCTAATATTTGGCATTTAAATTTGATTTTCTTGTGAGTTATGAGTCACAGATGTTATAATTTTAAACAATTTCATTCAGAATTTCAATGTGTTTTCTTAAGTATAATTGGATAGACTGTGATAATTTTGCGTTTGAATCCTCTAAATGTAACTTTGGAGATTTTCATTTTTATTTCTCATAATTTGCTCGTATTTTGTTTGACTCAATTTTCTTATGAGTCGAAATCAACTTACTCTAGTAACTATAAATATATATATATACATACATATATATATATATATGAATATTTTGATGAAATCAATAAAAAAGTAGGCATATTTAATTTATAAATTTAATTTAAATTTACATATATTATACATTGTACGTCAAAATAAGTTCATTTAACTCGAAATTAAACTTGAACTAAGCTTGATAACATCAAATGTTGCCAAATTTGATTTTTAAATAAATTTGCTCACACTCAAACTTGCTATAAGCCTTTCTCTAAATTCGGAAGCAATATATTTGAAAGCATTAATTTATTTTATTATTTTAAATAATTCGTTCAAAATGTTTGAACAATATATTTTAAAAGAAATAATTAAAATATACACCCTTAAACATAATTTATTTTATTAGAGAAGTTAAATAAGGATTCATGTGAAAATAAAAAACAAAATTCAGCGATGATTAAAAAATTAAAGATCAGTATAAAACGGCAGTATTTCTTAAGGACTTCAATGTAATTTAGTTGCCTGAAAGGCTGAAAGACACTCTCCGAAGTGGGTAGATCGCAGAGCACGAATCGTAAAGCGAGGACTTGTAGATACGTGGCAAGCGATGATAAGCCATCAGCCTTTGGCCTTGGGAATGTGTGGCAGAACGGCAGTGATCGTACTCGTGGACCAGGTTTTTTTTAATTTACAAAAATATCGTGCAGAGACATTTACATCCAGGTCCCTACGTTTGAGAATGAATTGATAACGGACCCAGTCAATTTTAATTATTTCACATTGGACATTAGCGAAAAGTTACGGAGCATATAATCATAAAATCATGTACCATAATATAAGATGGCATAAGGTGTCAAATTTAAATAAATTTTACAACTTTTTATATGTAAAATATATTAAAATATAATTAATAAGTATTTAAAAAAAATCCATCTGGGTCATCGCATTTGTATAAGCATCTTTACTATTGATGTTCCTCATCAGATCCCCACAGAGAAAGGGAGGGAGAGAGAGATTAAGAGATGGTGCTAAAGAGAAATTAGAGAAGAGAGAGTTCTCATTGGGAGCGTGCTAGGCAATCAAGTTGTGACGCCCGTGGTCGAAGAGAGCGGGGAGTAATCGTCGGGTGATGTCCTAAGAAAAAGGAATCACTGAGGCAAAGTGTGACTTCTGGCAGGTTGTATAAATAATGAGTGGTGAGAGGGGCACAGAAATGAATCATCTCACATCGAAAAGGGAAGGAAATCCTGAGCTGTATAAGTAGATAACGTATTCTCAAAAGGTAAAATTATTTTTTGGGGCAAAATCGTGAGGCTAATGATGAAAAATTTCGTAGTTAAGCGTGCTTGGGCTGAAGTAGCTGTGAGATGGGTGACCTCCTGGGAAGCGCAGTTTTTCTAAAGCCAAAGCAGACAATACCTCTACATTGAGATCACGGGATGTTACAATATGGTTTCAGAGCCGACCTCCTACCAAAGTGGACAATACCTCTACATTGAGATCACTAGATGTTACAATATGATTTCAGAGCTGATCTCCTGCAGTACGATGTGGTTCGAGGACAAACCAGACAGAAGCTAGTGGGCCTGTGACGCCCGTAGTCGAAGAGGGCAGGGAGTAATCACCCGGAGATCTTGAACTGTGTAAGTAGATAACGTAATCTCAAATTGTAGAGACGTCTTTTGGGACAAAAATCGTGAGACTAATGATGAAAAACTCTATAGTTAAGTGTGCTTAGCTGGAGCAGCACTGAGATGGGTGACCTCTTGAGAAGTGCTCAAGTTACACAATTTTCCACCAAAACGAACAATACCTACATTGAGATCACGGGATGTTACACAAGTGATCCTCGCGCATTATGCTATGCGTGCATCAACAAAGAAATACCATTTTGTATCATTTTCTCGGCTTTTCACATCATTTTTTTCCAATATTTTTTATTATATAATATTTCTGTTTGATTTACATGCATATACAAAATCAAAAAAAGAGTAAATAAAATATATAAAAAGCTCCGTACAAAATCAAAAATATCAATACAAAAATATATTTTTTATATAATATTTTTTTTATTCCCTTTCTTTTATTTTGTATATATATATATAAATCAAACAAAAAATATTATATAATAAAATTTTTTGTTAAAAAGATAAAAAAAAAATACAAAATGATGAGAAAATAATACAAAATAGCAAAAAAATAGTGTGAAATGATCTTTTTCTTTGTTGCACGCATGGCACAACGTGCAGGACTCACATGCTTGTCCGGCAAACTCCTTTTGAGTGTCTAATAAATAAACTGGCATAGTAACTTACGTCAATATTTATCTCATCGGTGCTTCGCTGCCACAAGTTTCCGCGAGAGAGAGAGAGAGAGGGGAGAGATAAACTTCATTTTTTTTTTAAAAAAATTCTATTTATTTAAATTCAACGATTAAGATTTTCTACATTTAGATGCATGGTAAACATTTAATTAAATATAATCAAAGCAAGAAAACCAACCATAATCTATAGCATTTATAATAATTTTTGATTCACTTTATAACAATGAGAGACATGTAAAATAAGACGATTTACTATAACACGTAAGTAATTGCCCTGAAAATAAAACTGAATTGATCTGCATGTAATGATATGTCAATCGACATCAAGGAACCTATACGAAATGCGTGCCTCACCTCATGGACCTGAATGAAATTTAACCAAAATATTAATCAGCAAGAAAATATTATTTTGGGGTCCATAATGAGGTTCGCCATTGAGAATAAATACACTAATGCCCTGACTTCTACGCACTTAATAAAAGTTGGCTTTTAATGCACCCAATGCCACCATACTAATTATATATCACCAAATCAAAAAAAAAAAAAAAAAAATTATATATCACAGCAGAAAATTTCTATGGATATAAACTATTAACAATAGAAACAGATAATCATCCTGTGGTTGCAAATTGAGATGAAAGTCAAGGAATGGCCTCGAGATAAAAGTCTGGAGATTAAATCCTCGTAAAAGACAAAATGAGCCTTGACACTAACGAAAACTCACTTCAAGAGAATAAATCCCCGTTATTGAGGTCGTTCTCGAGTTGAGACAGAATAATCCTGTTGAATAATATCAATTTGATGCAAGAGATTGTAGTCTTGATACCAAAAAAGCCTGGATGATTTATCCAAAGAGAAACGAGCCTCGAAGTCACGACCATTCTTAATCGAGATGAGAGAACAAAAAAGCTTCTAAAAATATCATAATTTTTTTGTGCTATATAATTCCCTATAGTTAGCACAAACTTGTATATACAGTTAGCTTAACTTAATTTTCTATAGCTAGCACAAACTTGTACATCGTTTTTATTTTTATAAGTACCAATGTACTTTTTTTCTATTCATTTAGTATCCTTTTTGTATTTAAAATTATATTAAATAACTTAATAAGCTAAAAAAACTTCATCTCTCATACATTTTTAAACATCTATTGGAATATCATCCGGTCCAACTACTTTTCTACACTTTATCTTCTTTAAAGCCGCCCTAACTTCATCCCTACTTATATATCAAATTTAAGTAATTTTTATCTTCTTCTTGAATGCTAAAATTAATAAAATTAATCGTATTATCACAACCATTATTAAAAAAGCCTTTTAAAGTAGCGCTAATCATTTGTGTTGGATATCATCTTTAAAAAATATTTTGTGGTCCACATTTTTAATGCATTTTATTCCAGTAAGGTATTTAATTTTCTTATCTTTTACTTTAATAAGCTTGTATATATGTCTTTTTTTCTTTTCTAGTGTCCAATTTTCTATAAAGATCATCAAAAATCACCATTTTGCATTATTGATTATTTGTTTTCAATTCTCATCAAGTAATTCTGTACTTTTCTTTTCTAAATTCTCTTTGCTCTTGCACTTAAACCAGTATTTATAACAAATTTTTTTTTCTTTAATTTTTTCTTGTATTTCTTATTTTCACCATCAAGCTTCTTGAATGTTTCTTTTAGATTCTCCCAATATATTTTTTACAAACCTGCAGATATAATTAGCAACATTCAATCACATAAGATTATCTTCCCTTTTAATATCCAACTGACTATATTCTAAGACTCTCTTCTTAAAGATATTTCTATTCTCATTCTTTAGATTCCACCATCAAATTCGAGAATATTTTCATTTTAAAATCTAAAACTATTAATCGATATTGAATATTCAAATATTCATTTGAAATAACCTTACAATCTTTACAGTTCAAGCGATTCAGTTATCTAATAAAAAAATAATTAATCCGTATTCTTGAAAATTCATTCTTATAAATGATAATATGCTCATCTTTTTTCTCAAATAAAGCATCAGCAATCAAAAAAAATTATAAGCTAAAAAAAATTCAGAAAAAAATCTTTCAGAAAAACAAGTCAAAACATCTAGCTATTTGATTATCAGAAAAATTACAAGAGCTTCAAGTAGGAAAAAAAAATAGTGGAAGATGAATGAGAGATCTTGCATTAGCTGTCTATTTGGCTTAGAATCCTAGAACCCTGAGCTGATTCCTCTATTTATGGTTGAATGAATACCTACAGTGACTGGGTGACAACCAGTTATTCCACCAACTTCTAATCCGAGTTTGTTGTGGGGTAAGCAGGAGATTGCTACATTAAATAATGGAATAAGATTGCACAAATATAATTCTGACAACAATCAAAACCAAAATTATGTGCAACTAATAAACTAACTCACATAACCTGATGCTCATAATTAACCAATGAAAGTGGTAAGCTCAAAGATGCAAATATGTTTTCTCACTGAAATAGATGAATGTACTTTCAATCTTCGAGGCCTCAAAGCAGGTTCATGTCCCAGTAGATCAACATAAAAATAGAAGAGAAGAGCCACCCACCACGAGTTCACAGAAACAAAATTGAAATGTGATGTTCACAAATGTGGTAAAGACATCGTTATGTAAATTGATCATCACTTCTTCTTCTCGGAAACACCAGCAGACCTGCCAAATCCACATAAAACAACCATTTTAAGGATAGTTTACTTAGAGGAAAAAAAAATAGTTTCAAAAAATTATGACTTTTTTCGAAATACATGTATGACAGAAATAAAATGAGTTATGCTACAACTTGTGTTAGATGTGAAATAAAATTGATATACTGAGAAATGTGGGATAAATACTTGATTGTATTTTTTTGAAATGTACCTGGTTGTTGTAAGATATGAAATAAAGTAATTGTATAATATTAAAATTTATATAAAATGAGATATAAATTAAACATAATCATAGCCATGAAGCTTTTTCCATGACCTTTTTAGTCATTTACCAAAGAACCCAAGGGTCTATGCATAATGTCATATATTAACAAGCAAAATATGTAGTTCATGTTGGTTAGGTGATGCTACTTAATCCAAAAAATTAAATAGATAAACAAGGAATTACATATCACCCCTAAAGAATGAGTTAATAGTTGTTTAACCCTATCAAAGTTAGATATTTACTGTCACTCATACTTTAAATGCATAATTAAAAACTATACCTCTTTCATCAAATTGGAGATGATCTAGCCTTTCATTTTGTTTAAGGAGAAAAAGATTTAGTCATTATTCATCAACATAAAATAGAGCCGTAATAATTATATATTTAAAATATGGGATGAGATGTAAATATCAACCTTTGGGAGTTAAACGGGCAAAAAAATCCTTCTTTACGGGTGACAAGTAATTCTTTTATAAATAAAATGCTCACATTGATTAGAAAATAAGTAAATAGAGACATGGGCCCTGTTTGGGACAACTTTGTGCAACAATTGCTACAGAAAAGAACTATTTCTATTATTACAACTATGTCGTATGACAGTCTATCAAAAAAACAAACCTATGTTGTATGATGGAACTATATAACCAAATCATTTTCCTATATAAAGGTAGATTGTACAGCACACTTGTGGCAGACAACTATCACAAATAAGACATGGTAGGCAATACATGAGTCAAAACATGTAAAAGTAGGAGGCTTTGTATTCCATCGTGAACATAATTAATCAGATGTAGATACTAGAACAACACTTATGAACTGTCACTAATTAATCAATAATAGATGACCTCAAATATCCTCGGTGACTTGGCTACGAACTAACATGTGACTTGGCTACGAACTTACATGAGATTGGCATATGCAAGAATTCTACAATATGTAGTATGCATTGTAACAATGGTATGTATCAGTGAAGAATATTAATTTTTTTCAATAAATATTATTTCAGTTGTCAGTATCTTTATAAAGTATACAACATAAAAAGTACACATTTTTGCTTGAGATGTTTATTAACTCCAAATAGATTGTTTGTTTGCAGGTTATTTTTAATCGAGGTAAAAGACAATCTTTATCATTTATTTGTGAGATTATTTTTAATGAGCATATAATATAATATTTCATATGAAGTTAAAGTTTCAGGATTTATAAAAGATTTGAAATAACGTTAGTTATACATAAAATATGGAAATAAAGTTAATTTTATATTTTAAAATTTATGTAGCATGTAAAATAAAGTTAATTTTAATGTTGTAGTTTGTATATCAAAACAAATATTGTAGTTTATGTAAGATTTGAAATATTATTAGTTTAATGTTAGGGGTAGCATATTACGTAATATAAGGGCCTGTTAATTTGCAAAGGTTAATTTTAATAAGATTAAAATTAAACTTGAATGAAATTATTTTTTTATTGAAAGTTATGAATTATGTGAAATAAAATTGGCTATTATGTTGGGATGTATAAAAGTGTGTTAGAAGTAAGTTATTATTTTGATACGTATGTAAGATGTAAAATAAAATTAATTTTATATTTTGAATTATGTGTATGGTGTGAAAAATAATACTATTAAAGTTTATGTGCGATATGATATGCCTGTTTAACTTGGCTAAACAAAAAGTTAAAGTTAACCTGAGTAAACAAACAAGTGTGATATTTTTATTTTGAGATTTGTGAAATATTTGAAAAAGAATTAATTTTATTTTGAGATGTGTGCAGAATGTAAAATAAAGTTAATTTTTATTTTAAAATTTGTATAAGAAGTGAAATAAATTTAAATTTTTATGAAAATAAATTTAATTTTAATATTAGAGTAATCAAAATGACCTCCAACCAAACATACAGTAGAACTAAATTAAAGCTAAGATAACCAATAAATTTAACATAAAAATTAAGAAAAAATATCAGAAATGTTCTTGTTCATTAGCTCATCAGGAAATTTTCTCTCCTGTGGACAAAAACAAGGGTAGAAGGCGAGACAATGACACAAAACACATGCAATTTTTGTCACTTTAAAACGACAAAAAATATGCAGAGATAGGAACATAGAAAATTCAGATTAGAACTCCCTACTTGAAGATTAAACTACATTCAATTCCAGGAGTTTGATAGTACTGTTGCCACATTCTCAGGCATTAAACCTTGGTGACCTCGCACTACGAAGGTCAAATACTGCAGTGGCCAACTTTAAGGTGGTCTAATAAAAATATACTAACAAAGACATGCTTAACATAAACTGATCTAAAACATCGACGACTAGAAACCAAGTTCAAGTTTCGAATCAGAAAATCATACTAACATTCCTACTTCCAACATACACAAAAAAATCCTTAATTTACTTTCAAATGACTTAAAATATTAAGGTTTCCCAGAAATAACGAACACTTGCTATAGCTACAAAACTTTTATCAAAGCATAATTCAAAAATGAAATACGAAGTTATACACAAGTTAAGGCAGAAGAAATTTTTTTAAACATTTAGCAAAACATAATTCAAAAATGAAACACGAGCTTATATTCTAGATACATCAGAAAGAAATTTTAAAATTTTGACAAGAAGCACCTTTGAAATCTAACAAAACAGCTTGCACTGATTCATTAAAGAAAATATGAATACTACATTACAGCAACAAATATGAAACAAACAGAAATAAATACATATCTGCAAATTTCTCTAATTGTCTCAAATTTTGGTTTTATGAGCATGACTCAAATCATGTAAACACCAAACAATATAAAGAATCTTTGTTTTACGGCAACATAAAGGATATGAAATAGATTTTGGGGCACATAAAACAAAAAATTTGGAACCTGAATATTAAATTTAAGTGGAACTCAAGGTTATAAAATGAATTCCCCAAAACAAATTTTGGAAACCTATGTATGCACGTAGGAAAGGTTAGAACCTAAAATTCAAACTAACCTCATCTTTCTTAGGACATTAGCCATTTCCTCACGCTTCTTCTTTGCCCTCTTGTGCGTTCCCAGCTTTCTCTTGGCAACTTTCAGCGCACGCTTATCCTTCCCAACTTTTAGAAGTTCGGTAATCCTCTTCTCATAGGGGGCAAAGCCAGCAACTTCCCTGATTAAGTTCCTTACAAAGTGAACTCTCTTGCTGGTTTTCTGAAAACAAAAAAAGCTAATCCATAAATACAGGCAAGTATTGTACAAAAAAGATCAAAATATAGTCATGGATGTAGGGATGGCTTAGAGTCGATTTCAAGCAAGTCAAACTAAATTCAAAATTAAAATTTTCGATTTTGAGTTCAGTTTGATTTGAGCTTGCTAAATATTTTTTTTTATTTCAAGGCTATTTTTGAGTTTAATTGAGTCTATTTACAAGTCATAGTTTTCTATAAAAATATCTATTATACATTTTAAGTCACTTCTAAACCTTATGCGTATATTTATATAATCTCATCACTTTTATATAAGTTAATATAATGTACTTATACACATAAAATTTCTTAGTCATACTTTAAAAAATTACAAATATGTAGGTCTATAAACATATTGAATCGATTTCAATTTGAATTAATTTCTTTTCGAGCGAGGTAACTTCGGACTAGAAAAAAATCAACTCAATTTCGAATTGAGCAAAATACGAGAGTATGAAGTGATTTTTTATTTTTGCATAAAATTGTTACCCCAACATGAATGTAGGCATTACCAAAGAAAATAACACAATACAGGGATAATGTCATACCAATCCCATAAATTTTTCTATATATCATATTTAACAATCAATTCTCAAATATATCAAGCAAAACCCACATATCTTATAACTATTTCAAAGTATCCCATCCATTAAGATGTTTTAATTTTTTAACAATTAAACTAACATGATCAAATATCATAATTAACCAAATAACATAAGCTTTTTGGCTTTAGGGTTTATCATTCAATGTCTAGGGCATAAGATTAATGGTTCAGGTTTAGGATTTAGAGATTAGAGTTTAAGGTTTAAGAGCCAGTGTAAAATAAAAGTTCGTAAGGCTAAGAAAAAAAAAGGCCTATAACTAAAATAATCTCAATGCAAGATAAAGGGCTTGTTTGGTTGAAGGATGAATTTAGGTAAGGAAAGAGAAAATATTTTATTTTATAGAGTTTATGGGAAAGAAATTTATTTTAATATTGGGAGATGTGTAGGATGTGAAATAAAGTTATTAAAATTTATAATAAATTTAAAATATTATTAAGATATTTTTTTGCCCATTTTTGGCTTCATGCCAAACAAGGCCATAGTCCAAAAATAAAGGTTTTTTACATTCCCAATGGGCCCAAAACTTCATATTTAAAAATTCAATAGGAACAAGAATTTAAAAAAAAAACAATAGGAATAGGTTCAATGTAACCACGTGTCACCCCCCTTCCTCTTCCTCCACCTTTTCCTTGTCCTCTCCATCTTCATCTAATATAGTTAGAAGATCCTCTTACATCTTCATTTGATTCTTCGTTTGATGACAATTGGGCCACATCAAGTTTTTTTTGGGCCTCCAAGACCAAATGATCAACAATAATTGTGCAACATTTTCAACTTATTAAGAATGCATGGAGTGTAGTCACCTTAATGGACTTCTCAATATTTGAAATCTCCACTTTTGTTGGCTTCAAATGATCCTCCTCATCATCTTTGGAAAACTTTAATAAAATTGTGGGTTATTCACATTCTATCTTCATTGGCTTTCTTTCTTCAATATTATGTAAATTTTTGACTAGCACGGGCCAAATTTTTTCCCTGCAGGTCACAGTAATAATCCGGGCCAAGATAGGCCCATTATCCTTCACAATTTGGGTCAGATTCACGTCTTCCAAAGCATGAGTCTTGATTTAATCTTCACAGGCCAAGCACAAGCACAAAGAATACAATGGTGGGATATTACTCTCCAGCACATCATTAAAATTTGTGGGTCTTTACTAAATTTGGCTGAGTGCCCTCCAAACCCAAATATTTGCCATCTTGGTTTCACTTAGCTTGGGGCTATATCATTCTGGTGGGCCTCAGTGCATGGGCCATCAATATTGGCATGATTACCTTGAAATTGAATTTGCATTGTTTCTACATGGGCCTTTTTTTCTTTAGTCCTTTTGCTTTTTCTTGGACTTTTTCCCCTTACCTTTTGTACACAGGCCTAAATGAAAATCAATCAGGATATCCTGATCTATGGTGTCTGCATCAAATTCTTCCTCAATCAGGCTTTCATGGGCCTTAACTGCAGTCATATTTTAAAAAGCCTTAAATTTCCAACCAGGTCTAATTCAAGAGAACTGTCATCTGAGAATTCTTCATTTGGATGGGCTTGCACATGCGTTGTTTACCCAAATTTCCTTATTGTGATTCTCTTTATTTGGGGGAACCTGGTTAATATATCCAAGATGATTGCCTTCAACTCAAAAAAGTTTTTCCTTCAAACGTAGGTTCTTTAACATAACAAATATTCACCGCATGACCCAATTTAAAACAATTGGAACAATAGAGAAAATGTTTTTCAATATTGTCAAGCTGTCTGAAATCAGATTTACTCTCAATGGAGAGATATATCTCCATTAGATAGTCCTTTCTAGCATCTAGGTCAAACAAGATATGACCCATAGATGGCCTAGAGAAATTAGCAATCACTTTATCTACCTAGATAGGTAGTCCAAAGGCAATGGCAAAGGAATTCAACCTATTCTTACATTCAATAAGAAGACCTGAAAATGCCAACCAAATAGATACTAAAGGTGATTCATGCCCAAGGCAGAATATAGGTTCCCAATTCCAAATTTTTTGGGGGTGTTTAACATAATAAGTACCTCTTTATCTAACTCTGGTGAAATCACTTTGAAATCCAAAATGAATAATGATGTGTTTTTGGTCATAGTGCCCAACCGAAATTTTACTAGTTAAGTCTAAAGAGAGAAACAATAATCTAATGACATCCATAGGTGGATGACCACCAGTATATTTACCCATTGTCGTCAAAGGGTTTAACTATACTGATATCATTTATGAATTACCGATATCTAAAGAAACTTATCCTTATCATATATATATATATATATATATATATATATATATATATCAGCTACCGATGTTTACCGATACACTATCGATACATATTCAATACACCAGGTAGCTTATCAATTTTTCTTTTTTCAAAAAATAAATTCAATACTCATCCAATACTTCTCAATACTTTCTGATACTACTAATTAAAGAAAAAATATGTATGGCCAATTGGTCCGGTCTATGATAAAAAAAAAAAAATAGCTCATACACAAAAAATAACCTATATTTAGGTTTGACAATTCATAATGGGAGAGCAGCATGCCTAGCTCACATGATGTGGAGAGTAGCACGACTGGTTCACAAACGCAAGAGTTTCATTAGCAGAGAATGATTTGACATCCATATGCTGTTGCATCCTCAACTTCATCCGACCCTTTCTTATAGTCACGCAAATGCTAGTGACACAGCTGCTTCTTCAACCTCAGCCAACACTTTCTTACAAACGCGATGATACCATTGCTTCCATCAAATGTAGGCTACACTGTTTGACTTCTCTACCTCAATCAGACCCATGTTGTCGAAAGGATAAGGCTATGACTCTTCCTTTTGTTTTCTCAATTCACTGAGTCGGAGACTAGAAATAAAGTGGCCATGAATCTACTTTAATTAAATCATTATATTTGAGTTCAAGTCACAATATTGTATAGTATTTGCATTAAGCTAATTAATTTGGGCCAAATTTAGGTTGAAACAAAACTTAACCTACTGATATATATAAACTCATCTAACTTAGATATTTTGTTATAGGTTGGGAAATAACTGAACAAACTTTTCAATATACTCTAAACAAAAAATTTTGAAAACTCATTAGCTATTGAAGGATGTTTTTCCATTTTAACGTTTCAAATTTAATGTTTAGGTTTTTGGGCTTAAGGTTAAGTGTTCATGGTTTAAGGCTTAAGAGTTTAGCATTCAAGGCTTAGAGAGAATAGTAAGTGTTTATGTTTTATGGTTAAGCTAGTTTAACTCTAATAAAGATAAAACCAAAAAAATGATTTTGTTTAACTCCAACAAGTCAATTTTGTCTTAATAAGGGTTTAAACATCCAAACTTCTAAAGTCTTATCGGAGATGAAATGATTTGGAAATTTTGAGGGTCACCTAGGTGGGGTAAAAATGATATTTAAAAAAATTTAAGGGTTGGAATTTACATAGAAGCAATTCACAGAAAACCTCACATAGTGATTAGAGCTTCTTTCCCTTCTATCATTATTAAGAATCTCCACTTTTTCGAATTAACTTCATCTTTTCTTTTAGGGCAATCCGTAATATAAGATCTTCCATTTTGTTGATTCGTTTTACGCTAACCTTCTACTAATATATTAACACATTCAATCCTCCATATGCCATAGTTTCATAAACTTCATCTCCACTATTTTCATAACTAAACATGATTTTATTAGGGAATTCCAATGTTCTTACAGATAATGTCATAAAATATCAAATCATGAATGCATTGAGCCAAGATTGATTTAGTTACTCGTAGAAATTAATTAAGGTCCCCATAGTTTAAGGTAACTAACAAATTGTCTAAATTCTTAAAATTATTCAATCAGATATTTATAATTTATAAAATCTTTCAATTAGGGCTCGTCACCAAATTATCCGTTAATTAGAAGCAAGTGACTACATTATCTCACTAAGTATTTTATGTTGATGAAAAGTGCAAAACAAAGATAATAATTTTAAAGAATTCAAAATTTTAATATAACTAATACCTCTAAACATATTCACATACATTTTCCTCATTTTAGATTTTTTACAAGTTTTTGCTTTAAAAAGATCAACAATTTAAAGAAAAAAATAAAACAGATAAAGGTTAATTTGGTAAATAATATTTATGTTTTTAAATCGATTAAACTGCGATTTCAGAAGAAGAACTTTAAAATGATCTACTTCAAATACCGGTGATAACATTAGGGGCCAAACTGAAAATTTAAAAAACAAGGACCAATTTCTTAGTTACCTCAAACTAAAAGGGGCCAACAAGTAGTTTGCACTATGTTTTATATTGTTTTCTAAGGAATAGTTCCACTTCCATGACTGGAATATTCACTTAATATAGATCTGAATACAACAATGGAACATGAGTTATTACCCGATTAGGTTATTCCCATGTCCTCGTTATACTATGTCACCTAACACTACATTTTAGATGCTCTAAGACAAGCAAAAACTATGCATCAAGACATTTTAATTATATTGTTAAACATGCTATCTAATTTTGCAATATAATGCTTTAGGTTATTTAGCATTTATATAACAAGCAAGAAACTATTGCTTCATGTTGCATTTCCATTTGCCGTATTTGTATTTGCTTTTTTAGATACCATCTCTGTAAAATCAAGATGGAAGACGAAAAATGTTCTGTTTAGCACTCATTCTACAAGAACTAAATGATAAATATCTAGCTGTTTTGAAGCTAAATTCAAGATTTTTTTTTTATCAAGGCTTAATTGAAGATTTTATACGTAAGCAAAAGTATATTACAAAAACGAAAACTTTTATACATAATTTCACATAGACTGGCACAAAAACAAGTTTAAAGCACGTACCCCCTTTCGGCTAGAAGGGCGAGGCGGAAGCTCCCTCTTCGTAACGACATGACCTTTGTTCAGCCCGACGAAGAGGCCGGATTTCGGCTGTAGTGGAGCCATCTCTCTACCATGACAGTACCAGAACAAAAAAAGGGTCAGCTCGTCAAGGACAAGATTCAAAACGAAGAAAAAAGAGCTTCGTGAAACCAGATTAAGATGAAGAACTCAGGATCACAACGATCCATGTAGATTATTGATAATCGGAGGAGTTGATGTCAGTCAGATTCACGAAATTGTACCTGGTGGTTTGTCGCAGGAAGATCAGAAAAAGCCAGGCGTGAGGTAAACGGAGAACATCGGCGGAAACCCTAACAAAACTAGCGCTGCGGCAACTCCCTCCCTAGCACAATGACATAACTGGCCATCATCATTTGGCATAATCACCATAGTGGTAAATTTTGATTATCAAATTTTAAAATTTCAAAAATTATAATTGCATGCCGGATATTATAATTTTAATTGTAGTATTTATTTATATAATACATTTAATATGATTACTTTAATAATAAAAGTTATGTTGATAGTAAAATAAATTAATTTTTATTTAAATATAGATTATAAAATAAAATTATTTTATGCTAAATATATTAAAAAATAAACAAATATTTGTGAAAACACAAATCAAATAAAGCCTTTGTTTCTTTTTGCCATTTTCTCTTACAACTAATTTAGCTCACTAGATTTTCAACTCAATTATGAATTTTCTCTTTGCTCCTTTTTTTTTTGGGATCATGCTTTGCTCTTGTTGTTGAACTGCCACGCAAATAAAAATATTTTTGAGATAATTACCTACATGCCACATAATTTAGTTTTATTTATATCTTACCCATCTATTTTTAGTTAATTATGTTATGCACACTCGAAATATTATAAAATCTTATATACACATATTTTAACTTATTTTTATTATAATGAGTAATTATAATTTTTCAATAACCTAACTATAGTTAGATTACAAAAAATCTGAGCCGTTCATCCTATTATTTTAAGAATATTTAAATATATTTTGAGTGAAAATCCTAAAACCTTAATGTTTAGGTGGCGGCAAAGGAAGGAGACATCCGCGACGTGAATTAATTTTAGGACAAATCAACGTTTTAGTATAGTATTGAGGAAGTGAAAAATATATACTATTAATAGTAAAAATATAATTTTAATGATTTACTAACAGAATATTTTTTTTCAAATAGATTTTGATTAAGTTTTAACTCAAATGTGTGTATGTAAGATTTTGTAATATTTTGAGTGAGCATAGCGTAATTAATTAAGAATGGATGGGTAAAGTATAAATAAAACTAAATTGTGTGGCACGTAGTTAATTATCCCAATATTTTTTTAGGATTATTAAAATAAGTAGTTGTCTGTCTGTTGTATTTCGAACAAATGTAGTGATGCGATTTTAATTTTTTCTCATTGTAGCAACTCTCTTTTTTTTTCAGGGAGCTTTTAGTTCAATATTATCTAGATATTATATTATATTATTTTAAAAAAATAATTATTTGATTTGATATCTTTAAATAGCCATCTAAAAAATTATATAATTATTAATTAAAAAATAAAATCTAAATATTATAACATATAGATAATATGATATATTATCAAAATAGTATTGAATTGAATGCCCCTTAATCATATCAATTGATTAATTAATTATAAATTTTAAAAACATTTTTTGATAAAGTTAAGTTTTAAAAATAACATTTTCTTTAGCATAAATTTCAATCATAAAAAAGCATTTACATATATAATCCAATGTTTCTTCAATTAAATATTATAACATTTGCTATTAAAAATTCATATTGAACTTTCTATTTTTAATTGATAATTTAATCCTAATTTTTTAAAATAAAATATATTTTTAATAATAAAAAAAATTAGCATTACGTGTATGCATAAACACATTTATGTAAAATAAAGACATGAAGAAGATTTTGAATATATTTTAAAAAATTGATCTTAATTTTAAAATTTTTTCAAAATAGATCTCTAAGTTTGACTTATACTTAGGACATACGGTCTCAAACTTATAGTCGTGTTAAAATAAATTTTTCAAAACAGAGCGTAGCCAGGGCCCAGCGTCCCATCGAGGCCCAACTCTAAATTTCATCGTGCTAAATTTGATCGAGTCAAAAGAGTTTTATAAAATTATAATTGTTGCCCAAGTTCTAAGTTTTGCAGGCCAGATCTGGCATGCCCTCTACCCCAGGAAAAATTATTAGGTGCGGACGTCGCACCGTTCGGACGCCCAATCAGAGGGGGCCACGTGTGCCTGGACCCAGCTGTGTGGCACACGTGGCACCCTCTGATTGAGTTCCGGACGGTGCGTAGTCCGAACCCAATAACTTCTCCTACCCCAGGCCTAATAATCACACACAATTATTTTACTTTATATTTTATTCACATTTTATATAATTTTTAATATAATTAATTTTATTTCATTAATATTACAAATTTTATGATAATATTAAATTAATCTTATTGCCAACAGAATGATCCGTGCTTTTTTAGTCTCTGCTACCAGTTTTTTATTTTGTATCTTTAGTCCTTAATTTTGAAACAATTGTGATTAGAGGACTTGGGAGAAATTAACCTTTTGGGCCTATTTATTTGTAAAATTTAATCATTAAAATTAAACTTAAATTAAAATATTTTTTATTGAAAAATATGAATGATGTGAAATAAAGTTAATTATTGAGCTTATTTGGTTCGAATTTTTTTTCAGCCCAACACAAATTTAAACTATAAAAATCAAATTTATTTCACATCCAGCACAAATATAAATATTAAAATTAATTTTATTTCATATTTTACATACTTTCTAATATTAAACTAAATTTTTAAATTTATAAAATAAAATATTTTTTTCTCTTACCCAAAATTTAACACTCAAACTAAACGAGAATATATTAGGATACATAAAAGATATGATATAAGTTAGTTATTATTTTAGTATGTATATAGAATATGAAATATAGTTAATTTTTAATATTAAATTTTATAAATGATGTGATATACTTATTTAAAATTAAATTAGATTAATTTTAATATGGCCTAACATATATTTTAAAATTAATTTTATTGCACATTCAATATAAATATGAATATTAAAATTAATTTTATTTTATATTTTATATATTTTCTAATATTAAATTAAATTTTTTTGATATTAAACTTAGAAAATAATTTTCTTTCTCATTAAAGAAAAAACTTGAATCAAACGAGGCGTTTATGTTTTGTTCTTCAGACAACAGTATCTGCAACTCGAAGGAGGATTGCTAAACTGATTTCTGCACTATCTTTCCACTGATGCAAGCATATATAATGCCTTCTTGCTCGCTATTTTGGTTTTAAGTTTTCCTTAAACTGATTAGTTTTGTCGGTTTTATTTTAATTTCGACTGTGACCGACCCAACGACGTTCTAATAGATTTAATGCGAATGTTCTTTGTGAGGTGATTGGTTCTCAGCAGTGGAAAATGAGGCGTGTTATGGGTACAGACACAATGGTTGGTGATGAAGATCAGGTCAAGGACTGATTAGAGCCATGGAGCAGTAGCGGAAGTCGAGCAGCAAAGTATAATGATTGACATGGTATATAAGAGGTTGTTGTGATCCTACAAGTGTGCGCAGAAATAGAAGATATCAACTTGTAGTCACACAAGATAATGCAAAAGGGTTTTGCTATGCAGGCAAACTTGAGGAATGATGAGTTGATGACAAATTACTTGCAGAATTGGCGAGGCGGAAGCAAACAAGGAGGTAAGAGACAAACTAGCTCTATGGTATAGGCTAGAGCGGCATGGGTTGGCACACATAGTAGCACGAGTAAACTCAATGAGTTGGGAAGATGTGTGGTGTCAAGCAAGCAGTGGGGCACAAAATCTTGGTATCATGATGCAAGAGGTCAAGCATGCTGGGATACAAGTAATCATGTATATAAGAGAGTTGTCATCGATTAAAGGTGTCACCCAGACTTGACGTCTTTATGAAAGGGATGGAAGGATGGAGTTTTGTGTGTGTGCACTAGATTGAGGAGCTCGAGCTAAACAGATGAATAAAATATCATGAAGGAGTTAAAGAAATATCTTACATTGATTTTGCTATGTAAGAATTCTCACTTAATGAGTCAATTATTTCATTTACCGAGATGTAACAAACTATTCTTAAACTCTTTATTTCATTCCAGAATATGTCAAATTCTTGCAGAATTGGCGAGGCAGAAGCAAACAAGAAGGTAAGAGAGAAACTAGCTCTATGGTATAGGCTAGAGTGGCATGGGTTGGCACACATAGTAGCACGAGTAAACTCAATGAGTTGGAAAGATGTGTGGTGTCAAGCAAGCAGTGGGGCACAAAATCTTGGTATCGTGATGCAGGAGGTCAAGCATGCTGGGATATAAGTAATCATGTAGTATAAGAGAGTTATCATCGATTAAAGGTGTCACCCAGACTTGACGTCTTTATGAAAGGAATGGAAGGATGGAGTTTTGTGTGTGTGCACTAGATTGAGGAGCTCGAGCTAAACAGATGAATAAAATATCATGAAGGAGTTAAAGAAATATCTTACATTGATTTTGCTATGTAAGAATTCTCACTTAATGAGTCAATTATTTCATTCACCGAGATGTAACAAACTATTCTTAAATTCTTTATTTCATTCCAGAATATATCAAATTCTTGCAGAATTGGCGAGGCAGAAGCAAACAAGGAGGTAAGAGAGAAACTAGCTCTATGATATAGGCTAGAGTAGCATGGGTTGGCACACATAGTAGCACGAGTAAACTCAATGAGTTGGGAAGATGTGTGGTGTCAAGCAAGCAGTGGGGCACAAAATCTTGGTATCATGATGCAAGAGGTCAAGCATGCTGGGATACAAGTAATCATATAGTATAAAAGAGTTATCATCGATTAAAGGTGTCACCCAGACTTAACGTCTTTATGAAAGGGATGGAAGGATGGAGTTTTGTGTGTGTGCATTAGATTGAGGAGCTCGAGCTAAACAGATGAATAAAATATCATGAAGGAGTTGAAGAAACATCTTACATTGATTTTGCTATGTAAGAATTCTCACTTAAAGAGTCAATTATTTCATTCACCGAGATGTAACAAACTATTTTTAAACTCTTTATTTCATTCCAGAATATCCCATGGGAATATTTTATTCAATGGCCTCTTGTTGACCCAATTACAAATTATGACAATTTCTAGAATTAAAACTAAAAATTAAAATCAGCTACAACATACAAAATAGTAGAGTCCTTGATAAGAATACTAGCTAAATGGATTAAATCTAAAATTTGAAAATTCTCATTCAAATAGGGAATCTCTAATCCTACTAATTTATCAAATCTGTCAAAGTTTATTTATCAATCTTGATTGACATTATCTAGTGAGATATCGATAACCGAGTGTAAAATCTACTAAAAAGAATCAGCATTCGAGAGTGTGGTATCCCTACCAATTATTTTTGTGTTGGAAGAACTTGACTCATAGAATAGAAATCAACTACACTACAATACCTGTTCAGTAAATCTATATCAATTCATTGAAGCTCGTCTTTATATATCTAAGAGTCTTTTGATGACGGCAAATCTCTCCGTCTAACAACGTACCCTTAATATCCTCAATTTTGAGTTGAGATATTTATTTATCGAGAATATATAAAAATTGTCAATTTGCTTTTTTATTGGAAAACTGCAAGGTGGTCACTCAAGGACGGCTCACATTCAAGAGGAAGAAAACATAAATGATTTACTAGGTATTGCGATTTGTTGTTTAGAAGTCGTCAAATCTACAAAATTGAAAGTTGTACTAGTCCTAGAATTCAACGGTAGATTTACTATAAATAGGCTTATCAACAGGTCAGATTATAACCTCTGAATTCCAATTCGAGTATCCTATTAAACAGAATAATTTTTTAACTTAAAGTATTACTCTGAAATATGACATGCTTCATTTATATATTTAGCAAGTCAGATTTGGGCCGGTACTGATACGATTCGGTAAAAATTCAATCCGATTTTCTTTAAATAATATTATATATTTTATTTATTATTGTAATAATATTTTTATTAAAATAAATAAATATAAAATAAAATATAAAATATAAANATATATATATAATTTTTATAAAAATTTAAAATAGTAAATTAATGTTTTAAATTAAGAATATTAAAATTAAATTTTTTAATATGAATAAATAATATAAAATGCATATTATTTATCTATTTTATTTTTCATATTTTTAATTTACATTTAAGATTGATTATATAATAATAATATAGTAAGTAATGAATTAATTAATATTATTATTGCTATATATATAATTCAAAACAACAAAAAAAGTTTACTTTTTTAAAGAAAATTGATAACTTAAATAAACAGGATCTAGCTAGTATTAGTTTCGGATCAGTTTGAAATATGAAAACTTGATCTATCACCGGGATTAGATCTGGGTTAACGTTGATCTGATCCAATTTTTGATCTGATCCAGATATCTTTCTTGTCAGATCCAAGTGGAGGCCAATCCGATCTAAATCTAACTTGTTGATAGGCGTAACTACAAATGCATTTAATTCAATTTTCTTTAAAATTTTATATAAGCATGACCCATAAGGTTGTAATTTCTTAACAACCCTTGAACAAAATCATTCAAGATTCGCTTGATTTATTGCACTCTTCTATAAGCATTTGTCGTCTTTTTATAAGTTTTATTAGCATTATTTATCTTTTGAGAGTAACACAAAATAAGTTATGTTAATCCAAAAAGTTGTGCACCGCATCAGGATCATATAAGTATTTTTGACGAGTCATGAGATAAAAATCAATGCATAAAATCATGTACAACTAACAATTTTTTTTTTGTTTGAATGACTAATGCATTTGATATCGGCCATAAATATTATATAAAAATTATAAATTTTATTATATGCATATGCTATAATTTTATAACATAAATTATACATAAAACATAATATTCATACAAATTTAGTGGCTGAAAATATTATAAAATAAAAATAATTATATACATATTACTAAAATTTAATTATTTTACATATTTAATATTATATATTAGTTATTAAATCATATGAAAATTATCTCATATATAATTCATGTCATAAAATTATAGTATATATATAATAAATAGTATAATTTTTATATAATACTAATAATCAATATATATTATTAAAAATTTTGATGTCAAATATATAAAATATCTAAATTTTAGTATAATATATAATATAGTTGCTCCTACAAAATAATTGATCAACATAGCTTTTGCATAAATTTTAAAAATATGCGTAGTTGTCCCTAAATAAGCGTAGAGATATTGTAATTAATATCTCTAAGTATAATAGGTCTTTTACCTATCTTGTGGCGATAGGATTAGAACCCGTGGTGTAGTTTTGAATTTGAGAACTTAATTTATAAACTCTTTTTTCATTAGGTTAAGAGAAGCTCTACTCACTAACACTTATTTATGATCAAAACCATCTCCCAGTTCTCAATATGGCATGAATGGATGCCGTGTTCAGTTGGTTGGGATGAAACAAGATTTTGCAAGTAATTGACTTGAACTCGGTTTGATTATTTGCCCTATTGAGAACTCGTGTTGTAATATCCCATGATCTAAATATAAAGGTATTATTTTTTTTTTATTTTAGAAAAACTGTGTGACTTGAGTACTTCTTTGGAGGTCACTCATTCCAGTATTACTCCAGCCCAAGCATATATGTTTTACTAAGGAGTTTTTTATCATTAGCCTCACAATTTTATCCCAAAAATGCCTCTACTATTTGAGATCGCATTATCTACTTATACAGCTCAGGATTTTCCTCTCTTTCCCATGTGAGTCGATTCATTCTTGTACCCCTCTCACCACTCATTTTTTGGCCTAGAAGCCTGTCAGGAGTCGCACTCTACACTAATGATTCTTTTTTCTTGGGACATTACTCAGCGAATACTCTCTGCCCTTATCAGCCACGGGTGTCACATGTGCAACAATCGGTAAAATTTGGACCTATATTGGAGACAACTTAAATCTCAAAATCTTAGATGCGATTTTTCTTTCAGAGGAAGCAATTGTTTGGTTTAATTACACCTATAAATAATCTTATATAAGATTATAAAATTATTAGTTAAAAGATAAAATATAGATGTCATGACATCTAGATTACATAATATAACACCAAAATAACAATGAACTAAATGCCCCCTAAATCACATTTGGCGTTTTGCTTTGTCGAAACATAAGAAGGCTGGCTTGTTCAAATCTTTATTTATTCACGTCTGGCTTGTTCTTATATGGTATGTGCTAGGTATATAATAAGCAAGAAATTGACGTGAAAAATACTTATTGAAATAATATTATATAACATAATGTCAAGATAACATTGAACCAAACGCACTCTAATTACATCATCAAACTAAGCAATTTTTCTTTCTTAAAAAAAAAACTAGTGGATTTTCTAGAAATTAAACTTACCAAATGTCCCTGTTTTGTCTCAAATGGCTGTCATGCATTTCATTCAAAGAGAAAGAATTAAACTATGATTTCATGTAGATGTACAAAAATAATTAATTAACTTTTGTTTAATATATTGCACATATATATCTCAATATAATAATTAGCTATATTTTAAATTATGTCATTTTTCATGTAAAATTATATATATTTCATAAATACAGATTCCCAGATAAAAATATTTTCATAAAAAAATTAATTTTAGCTTAACCAGCTTTTTTTTGAATGAATATAAATTAATAACATTTCATTCAAAGAGAAAGAATTAAACTATGATTTCATGTTGATGTACAAAAATACTTAATTATCTTTTATTTAATATATTGCACATATCTCAATATAATAATTAGCTATATTTTAAATTATATCATTTTTCATGTAAAATTATATATATTTCATAAATGCAGACTCCCAAATAAAAATATTTTCATAAAAAAATTAATTTTAACTTAATCAGCTTTTTTTTTAATGAATATAAATTATAATAACATTTCATTCAAAGAGAAAGAATTAAACTATGATTTCATGTTGATGTACAAAAATAATTAATTAATTTTTATTTAATATATTGCACGTATCTCAATATAATAATTAGCTATATTTTAAATTATATCACTTTTCATGTAAAATTATATATATTTCATAAATATAGATTCCCAAATAAAAATATTTTCATAAAAAAATTAGTTTTAACTTAACCAGTTTTTTTTTTTTTTTGAATGAATATAAATTAATAACATTTCATTCGAAGAGAAAGAATTAAACTATGATTTCATGTAGATGTACAAAAATAATTAATTAACTTTTGTTTAATATATTGCACATATCTCAATATGATAATTAGCTATATTTTAAATTATATCATTTTTCATGTAAAATTATATATATTTCATAAATACAGATTCCCAAATAAAAATATTTTCATAAAAAAATTAATTTTAACTTAACCAGCTTTTGAATGAATATAATAAATTAATAACATTTGGTACATAAACACAATAAGGCAAACCAGCAAATTAATAACTCTACAACAGTAACATGAAAAGAATGGCAAGAATCAATCCCAAAGACCTCATGACAGCCTCGTAAATCTAACACAAGAGGCCGATTTTTTTAAAAATTAAGATTAATTACAATAAATTATTTATGTATTTTTCTTTTTGTTTTAAACGCACTTCACCTCGGTTGCTCGATTGAAATCTTCGACCAAAATGAATGATTGAATACTGTAGCGATGGTTAGAATGTGAGAAAGAAACAGTAACACGATATGCATCTAGCTGGCCGTAATCATCCCAGGCTATGAGTACTATAGAGAACAAAATCTCACCCCGCGCACGTTGTGAATTAACTGTCCACGTCCGACAAAAGGTGAGCTTTCGCCCGGAGATGTTGGCATAGCGTTCGTTGAACTTCCTCACCGCATTTCTCCCCATACTTTGGGAATCTTCCCAGATCGCCGCCGTGCTCACAGTGGCTGAGAAGAGGAGGAGGAGGAGGACGATGGCCGCGAGATGACCGGAGGAGGACGGCATAGAGAAAAACTTTGCTAGCTTGAAGGACTGGAGAGATTGAGATGATCAATCCTTGGGGCCAGTTATTAGAGCTTGATGGTGGAAAGGCTTTGGATATAAAAAATGTAGACTTTTGCTTTTGAGTCCCAAGGATTTGGGATTATTACGTAATAGTTCATGAATTTTGAATCATCAATGCACATAATGTGAAGTAGAATTTTTACTATTGCGGCCACCTGCAGCAAATCTTCAACAGTAGGGACATAAATGTAATAATTTAAAATTTTATAAATTAGTATGCAAAATTTCTAAGACCTTGAGGACCTATAAACAATTACTCTGATGGTTAAATACTGCTGCTAATTAATTTTGTTCAAAATTTATTTAACTTTTGCTGGACTTCAACTCGATTCGATTATTCTCGTTACTTAAAATCATCTCAATTGAAATGAATCGATTGCAACCGGAACTTGACTCAATAATGTAGGTATTTATATTAATATAAAACGTATAAGATGATGAATATGTAAAATAAATTATAAATATTATTTTGAAAATATTTTTTATAGAAATTTTTGGAAAGAAAGTTGATAATTACATGTATACTCACATTTAAATCCCAATAAAGTTATTATACATAACACGTAACGAAGGTAATACAACAGAAATGCATTTTTATTTATTATAAAATGCTGATCACTGAGCTCAGATCGACTCAAAATTCAATTCAAACACAATTAAATTAACTTGACTTAAAATGTAATGTGCGTCTTTTTTCTATGTAGATGTCGATGTAGAATCAACAAAACATAAATCTCAACTAGTTGAGAACTAACCTGCCCTCAAGTAGTTAAAATTATAATTACACTCTCCCCTCTTTGCTGTTGACGTACAAAAAGAGAGAGGAGAAGGTATAATTGAAATTTAAAAAGAGATTAATTAAAAAAAATTAGAAAAAATCTAGGTAATAAAATATTAAAAATCAGAAATTCAGGTGTTAAAATTTTAAAAATATATATTTAAATGTTATTATATCTTAAACTCATGAACTTTGATGTAATTTATCAAAAAAAAATCACTAAGTTTGTCCTTCATAACATGGCATTTAATAAAATAAAATGATAGAGTTTTCAATTTTTATTATAGAAGGAAAAAATGATAAAAACAAGTTTCTTTCGGTTGTTAATATATTTTAAAAACTCGGTCAAAAATTAATAATGAACGCAATTAATATGTGGCAGCTGGCAATTATAATTAAACCTTAAAATATAAATTGACGCGTATTTGAAAATTTTTTTTTTTTGGCCGTAACCCGAATAATCCCAGCTGGCGGAAGAGGAATGGTAACGGGGCGAATTTGGATCGAGTTTATAAATATTCATACTCGTTCCACTATATTATTCATTACTCATACTCGTCTCATATTTGTTTCCGCTTCCCCCGTCCCGCCCCTACCTTATTCTAGTTTTCACAAATCTGTACCCGCCCTGCCCCGTTTCCTCACTGATCTTAATGAAAATTAAATTATTTTACTTTATTTGAAACCATAAAAATCGTAGCTATATGGTGAATATTACGTACACTATGAATGTAAAATCTTACATTTTTTCATTTTCAATGTACTTTTTTTATTTGATTCTATATAAGCTTATATAATAATAGATAAAAATATACACATAACGGAACGGGGCAGGACGGGTATAGTTGATTCATATCCGTACCCACTTTATTTCATAACGAGGCGAGTTGCGAGTCGTAGATAAAACTTAAGTACCCATACTCATTTCATTAGAGGTGAATCGACACGTTTTAATCAGCTACGAGTACAAATTATCACCCTAAGCCGGCCTTCCTCACTTATTCCCCTTTTCCATATCACTAGTATTCTGACTAACAGCCAAAATCAAAATGTCAAGCTAAGTTTAAACAATTCATATATTACACAGGTTTTTTATTTTTTTTATTTGAATAAGTATATGTTGATGGACAGATCGAGTTCGATCGAGAAAGAATAGTAAATTTTCACTTGGCGAGTACAAGATGTAAAAAGGTATAAGTAAAACAATGAGAGAGGGAGGGAGAGAGTACGTACTGCCAGTTCGCCGGGAGGGTCGGAGCACTTTCATTACCTTGATAATTAATTTTTTCCTAGTGTGATCACCGATCATCGTTCATCAATTTAGCGATCCTCTATTTATAAAGGTGGAGGCAACTGCAACTCATGATGTCTTCTACTTGGCAGTTGGCACATTTGTTTGCAAACATTTGGATATCCGTGAAACGTCCCATGATTTACTAGAGTTTGTTATGAACTGATGGGCGTGATACGCTTCGATTCGTTATGATGCTGAAGGATGAATCATGCTTTAACTTCTCGAATTACCTAGAAAAGTTGGATGTAAGACAGAAGAGATCAAGCTACTACTAATATAGATAACTCTGGAAAAAGTCTCTAAGTATAAGGTGCTCTTCTAAAGGGCTTATTTGGCTCGAGTACTAAAATTATGACGAAAATAATAATATATTAAATAATAACAATAATAATGATAAATAAATTTTTATTACTTTCTACACAAATTCTAATAAAAAAATTTTATTTTATTTTACATACTCAATTATTTTCAATAAAAATATCAATATTATTTTTCATCTTAAACTAAAATATTTCATTCCTCAATGAATAATATATTTGGTCTAAAATGTGAAATAAAATTGATGACTTTATTAAAAATAATTGAGTGCATGAAATAAAATAATATTTTTTATGTTAAAATTTATATAAAATATAATAAAAATTTATTAATTATTATTATTATTTAATCTAATATCATTTTAGTCGTAGGATCATATATATATATATATATATATATATATATATATATATATGCTTACTTCAACAAAAATTTAAACAATATCTTATTGTATTAAATTGATGGAAATGCCATAAGGACAGATTTGAATTGTTTAGTGACAGTCATTAAATATTTTTTCAAGCCTGATCTCTGACTTGATCTAACTTAGATTTATGCAAAGCCCATTAATTAATTTGTGTGGAAGAAAAGCATTTTTTTTTTTTTTTGCCATTTATCACATAAACAGATTTTATGAAATAACTGCAATTGTCATCTAATAAAGTCTTTTAAATTGATATTTTGAAAATAAAAATGAATAAAATGGTAAACAAAGCAATGGAAAAACTGTAATTCTGAAGAGTAATTGAATATTCAGCCTCTTGTGACTGAAACTATAGCTTGACAAAATAATTAGGACTCCATTGAAATTTGTACAAGTCTAGAGTTTCAATTTAACTAACACAGTTAGTGAAATATTTCGATAGAATAATGCTTCATTTCCCGTGCATATAAATGAATCAAACATTAAAGCCAACTGCAGTGTTCTCCTAATCCAGTGGAGAAAAAGTTTACCAAAACTACTAAGATATCTTAAATTCGAATTATATCATATATCATTGTAATTTTTGAGTAAGTGGCGAAAATTGTAATATTTAAGGAAAAATTTAAAAAAAACTTTTAAAGTAATTTCTACTTAGTATTATTATCACTGAGATAAATTTTAACATACATCTGTTATCTATTCAGCATCATTAGAACTATCGCATAATTTATGCCATAAAATTATAACATATATTTAACAATAATTATGACTTTTCATATAATTTTTTACCTAATATGTAATATTAAAGATATGAATATTAAATATATAAAATATTTAGATTTTAATGACATAAATAATTGCCCCAATAATTTTTCATGATTATAAATTGACCTCACCTCACCAAATATTTAATTAGAGGAATTATCAAATTTTTTTTCAATTAGCAACAAAATTTTTTTCTTGCTAATTTTATAGCAAAATTTAAAACTATTGCTAAAGTAATCCGAAAATGACTATTTTAACATAGATTTTTTACTCTTTGATAAATTTTTGTTATTAAAAATGCCAATTTCTAGTAGAAAATGGCATTTGCACACTTTAATTCAATCAAATTTCATGATAACATTCTGCATGATTCATAATATCTAGTCAAACATTAGAAATCCAATAAATTTATATAATTCAAAAAAAAAAAACAAATTTCACATGCATTCCCATGCTCATCATCACTGGCAGGATCATCTGAGATGAAATGCATGCATATCTCCTGATGAAATTGATGTTAGATTTTCTCATGATCCTGCTACATTTGTAACTGCATTTGGTCCTGCTATAACTGCAACTAGAAGAAGAATTTTGGTACCTGTCGCACCGCCTTTGCCTCGTACTGAACTGGCTCATCTTTTATCGGACACTACTGCTACCGCGATCCTTCAAAAAGATCGACACAAAGTCCAGCATGTACTTCTGGTGATAACCACTCTTTATTCTATGACATCAAGTTAAAACTTGGGACAAGCGTAGAATCAAGACTCACGGCTCAAATTTCATGGTTACAAAAATTAAAAACACCTGTGGGCTGATCAAGTTGTCAACCTGTGATAAGTCGAATCATCAACAAGGTCAATAAGCTTGCACAAAAAAGTTGCGATTAATGTAAAACCGAAGAGAAAGTATGCATGGAAGAGAATTTAAACTGATGGGCCTCCATGATAATTTGCCAAAACCTCTTGTAATCGTAATAGATCAATGTTTGTTGGCTACATAATTTTTTTCTTTTAAATTTCTACCATAGCATTATAATTTTTTTTGTATTTCACTTAAAAATTATGCTGATTTGGTTCAAATCTGAAATCTTCTGATTCTCGAGTAAGTTCTTTCCTTACTAGATTAAAAGAGCATCACTATAATGAAAATTTTCTAATATGTTCTTTCGCCGAATTTTTTAGTACAAAAAACAGGTTTTTCGTTGTTTGATTTACCTCACTTCTGTAGCACCAACACCATCACCATCGACGAATTGTAGATACAAAAAACTTAACTACATTTAACATATAACTGAGTAAATGGTGAAAGAAAACCACCACACTTTATTTTATGGTAAGTTATAAATAGTGTTCAGCTCCATATGTAGTATATATTTAACATTTTCTCTTGTGGTATGTAGAAAAAATCAAAATAATATTAATTTTTTCTTTTAAATTTTTTCTTTTAAATATATTTACACTAATTAATTATTTAGGTATCCAGTAATCGAACCCCTTCTCTTACAAATTACTTAAGGGCCTCTAAATGGAAATTGAATAAGAGAATAAGTATAAGAAAGAAAGAGTCATGAGTGACCTCTCCAGAGAAAGAATCCCAGAGCTTCTCCTCCTCCCCCATATTTATAGCTTTGAAAAAAGGGAACAAAATAGGTATAGTTTATCATGTCTAACACATATTACTGCAAAGGACGATTAGGTAGTGGTCCTCAATGCCGCCTTAAATGCTGAGTTGACATGATAGTACGAAAGGAACAATCTGGTGATATTTCTTTGATGAGCTGTTCGATTAGGGCTGTTTGAGGAGTGCTGTTCGAGGAGGGCTGTTCGATGAGAGCTGTTCGACTAAGGGTGTTAGAGAAGATATCTAACAAATATTGTATACAGTAATACTAGGATTTACTTTTGATACAATCACACGCATTGCACATCGTATCTCGGAGTATAATCTTCAAGCAAAATGAATGATTGAACAGTGTAGCGATGGTTCAAAGAAACAACCACAGCTCTGTACGCATTCAGTAGGAAACCGGCGCACGCAGAAGTACTGCATGTTTTTTCTACTGCCATGAGCGTAAGGGCGATCCTTGTGTTAGGATATCTCTGTAGCTCAACCTGCAGCGTCCGGCAAAACCTAAGCTCCTTGCCACCCAATTTTCCGGCATTCGCTACGCTATACAGTTGCACTGCATTTCGGCCCATGTTCTGATACTGCTTCGTGTTCAGGGCAAATAAGGGGACTTCCTCCCAGTGGTCGTCGGCGGCGGCAGCGGTGCTGTCGGCGGTGCTCACAGCAAAGGAGAAGAGGAGGAGGAGGAGGAGATGGCCGGAGTATTCCATGGGTTACAGCTTCACCACAAGGGTGGAGATTTTGGGACGAGGATGGCGGTGGAGTCACTTCTTAATTTATGCTGTTAATTTGTTGATCGAGGTCAATGGTGGGAAGGCTATGGGCAAAAGGGTAATTTGGCCTCTCTTTTATTATTAGGTTAATAACAATTTAGTCCCCCTAATTTCAGTCTGCGATGAAATGTCTATTAATGTAATCAACTTATTTCTTGTAGAATAAATATTCTCATATTTACTTTGCTTTGAGAATATATTTATTTCATATTTTATAAAATAAATATTCCTTCTCATGTAGGGAATAGCTCTAATTTTTTCTTTTGTGCAACTAGGTTCCTATTATTTATGAGATGCTCAAGTTTGTATAAATGTGCATTTGAGTTCAAAGCCCTAGAAGAAAAAAGTACACATGAGAATAAACTAAAAGGATTTGGTTGTATATGGGAGCAAACTAGAGGGGTCCGGTTGCAATTCACCTTAAAATTAATTTTAGTTAAATTTTTTTTTTTTTTTTTTGATAGTAACCCAATTTAAAATTAATTTTTGCATACAAAAAGCTTATAAAATACCAACAGAATATTGAATGACATTTGGTTGTGACAAAAAATTATTTAAACGAGCATATTAAAAACTTTGATCATATTGTATTTGTTTATGAACTTATTAAATGACATTTGGCTTACCCCTACATATATATATATATATGTCGCCTGAGTTGGATTTTGATATGATTCGATTTGAAATTCAATTCAAATTTGATAAATAAATAGATATTTTCTTTGATTCGATGTTCTGACCCGATCCGTTTGTTATTACCGGATAGGATTTTGGATCTATCTTATTCTGATCCAATTTTGATTTGACAATTTAAGTAAATTTAAATAATAATTAATTAATTTAAATCATTTATATTTAGCTCTAACCCTAGTTTTGATAGTCCTTAAATCCTAATAGTAGTTTCGCATATTGCACTCTTTGTGTTGCTGCCCACACCTGCTTTTTCCCTTTTCTGTTGACAAAAATGTTATTGCAGCTGTCTATTTTATCGAAATTGTAGCATGAAAATCAACTGAGTATCTAACCCATTATATCATGAAAATAGTTTTGTATTAGTTGGTATAATGAATATTTCAATAGGACTTTTTTAAATAGCTAAAATTAAAGTGTCTTTCAAATTATTTGTTGTAAAGTATTACATTTTCTACCTCTTTAATGGGATTTTTGAAAACCTTGTGAGCTTAAATTAAATTGTTTTGATTCGAAATCAATTTGAAATTCGATCTGAAAATCCGATTTGTCGTGAGTCAAGGATCGGAGTTTGATCGACCATGATCCGATCTAGCTTTTGATCCAATCCAAATGTTACGTAAGCTGGATTTAGATCTGAGCAGATCCGACTCAAATCCTACTCATCGACAGGCCTAGTGTACTTAAATTAAATTGTTTTGATTCGAAATCAATTTGAAATTCGATCTGAAAATCCGATTTGTCGTGAGTCAAGGATCGGAGTTTGATCGGCCATGATCCGATCTAGTTTTTGATCTAATCCAAATGTTACGTAAGCTGGATTTAGATCTGAGCAGATCCGACTCAAATCCTACTCATCGATAGGCCTAGTGTAGATAAGACGTTAATTGACTTTACATTAATGTTTGACTTGTTCTAACAAGCATATTACCTTTTTGGCCGACTTAACTACATTAGAAGATTTTACGAGCGAAAAGGTTGTCTTATCTCATTAATTTTTATAATATTTTCAAATAAAATTATTGGTTGGCTTTCTATCTGTTATATTTCGCTTTAATATCATGTTATAGTTATGCTACGACTTAAAATTCGCTTGCATTTTATTTAGTTCAAACTCTACTCTATTTTTTTATGGCTCGAAATTAACTTATCTAAATAAAATTGATTCAAACTGTAATTGACTCGATATTTATAAATTCATTTTATTTCAAATTTTACAACTCTCAAGGTAAAAATAAATTTATTTCATGTTTAAAAAAATTTTAAAATGAAAAGAGAAAAATATATTTTAATATTGTGATTTTTTTTAAAAAAAATCATGGAAGTACTTTATCACTTAATTACTATACAACAGGGTGACAATTTGAGTTGGTGAGTCGGATTTAGGTCAACTCTTTTTTTTAATTTGACTCATTTAAGCTTGGCATGAACTCGATCCATTTATTAAATAAGTCATATGATAAAACTTACATTTGACCCATTTAATGAACAAGTTTCGAGTTATTTACTATAATTTTTTATGTATCAAAATTTGATGAATTCAACGTTATTTATTTTGAATTATATTTTAATATCATGATTTGAAATTAAATTATTTTATTATTAAGAATTGTATTTGATATACAATAAAATTAATTTTTATAATTAAAAATATATATATATATATAATAAAATAGAATTAATTTTAAATATTTTAAAAATATTAAAGAAAATATTTCTAGATGGTTTAAAGTTCTTCTTTTCTCCAATTAAATTAGGCCCGAGGAGGACGGGAAGAAGTGCACAACGAGTAACAAATCCAAATCCAAGTGATTTGATTTTTGGGGAGCCCATTAACACACAAAGTTTATAAACAAGTGTTTTTGAGTTTTAACGAGGTATGAGTCGGACTTATACGAGTTTAAGTCATAATCGATTTAACTCGGTCATAACCCGTGGAAGAGACCTTAACCAGTTTATGATGTGTGAGTAAAAGTCAATAGTTATTTTTTTGTTTATAATATTAATTTGGGTATTGATAATTAGATGTGTGTCACATAAGTTAATTAATTTTTTTTTATTTTTAACCAAAAGTTCTGATTAAAAATTTAAAAACATTGAATTTTCTCAATTTTTTTAACTCAATGATTATGTTAAATAAGTTAGCGGGTTTGGTTTGATAATTCGTTTATTAAATAGGTTGAATCGCAAGACAGGTTGACCTAAACTCAACCTATCAATTTGTATTACCACTCCTCTTAACAACATCATATGCAGTTAGAAATTACCACATAAATGACATGCAAGGTTTTAAAACTCGGCTAAAATTCGTGTATTTTGAATTTTTCATTTCAAATTTTAGCCGATGAAGATACGAAGAAAAGGTTTTTTTCAGTTTCTACTGATGCTCGGTGGTTTCGGTCAGTTTTAGTCAAAATCATTAAGTTTCGGTCGAAATTATCGAAACAGGCTAATCTAACAAAATAAAATAAATATTTCATAATTTTACAATTTTTATTCTCTCTGATTTGCAGTGTATGATAGGAGTAATGTGACAAAAAATACAACTTTAATTTTATCACATTATTTCAAAAAAAAAATACAATATATAAATATTTGGAAAGTTGAAGCTTGAACTGTGTAGCTTTGCTCTAGCTGCAAGACGACGCCTCCTAAGCTATTATTAAATTATGAATATATGTAAGTTAATTTTTTATAATTTTTATTATAACCGAGTCCGGTGGCCGAGTCAACCCGAATCGGAACGCGACTCGACGAGTCGGATGGCCCAGTAAGCATTACTCGGAACGCGAATTGGCGAAATGGTGGCCGAGTCAGTAGGAATCGAAACCCGACTCGGCGAGTCGGGTGGCCGAGTCTGCCCAACTCGGAAAGCAACTCGCCGAGTCGGGTAGCCGAGTCAGCAGACTCGGCGAAGCGACTCACCGAGTCTGGTAGCCGAGTCAGCTGACTCGGCGAAGCGACTCGCCGAGTCGGGTATCCGATTCACCCTACTCGGAAAAGCGACTCGCCGAGTCGGTAGCCGAGTTAGCCGACTCGGCGAATCGACTCACCGAGTCGGTTGGCCGGTCAGGGGACTCGGCGGAGCGACTCGCCGAGTCGGAAGGCGAGTCACCACACTCGTAAAAGCGACTCGCCGAGTCGGATATCCAAGTCAGCCGACTCGGCGCATCGACTCGCCGAGTCGGGTGGCCAAGTCAGCCGACTCTGCAAGTGACTGGCGAGTCGCGGGGCCGAGTCAGCCCGAATCGGCAAGTCGGGGGCAGAGTCAGCCGAATCGGCGATTCCTGAGGAGATGCAATTTTAATATATCTTAAATGGAGTTCCCTCTTCAACTTATGTTTTCCTTCCTAAATTAGAGGGAGATTTTTAGTTTTGAACTATATATAATATTTATATATTTCAAATATTTGTATATTTTTAGTTATTTTAAAAAATTATTCAATAATTATTACTAATATATTTAGTTTAAATTTAAAAAATAATAATAATCTATAAAAAAAAAATCAAAACTATAACTAAAATCAAAATCAGGTATTAAAATCAGAAATGCATTACAAATCGAGCCCAATATTTTAAAAAATTTAATTTGAGTCTCTAAAAATGTAAAATTGCGATCTCTCTTTTAGACCTCATTTTGATTCGAAAATTGAATTTTAGATAAGAGAAAAAATTATTTTATTCTATAAATTTAATAAAAAATAATAATTTAATATAGGTTAATTGGCATTTGTGTAGGTATGAAATAAAGTTTGATTTTTATATTTAAAATTTTTGTTGGGTAAAAAAAAAATCAAAACAAATGAACTGAATATTATCTTTGATTATTGATTTTACTCATAAAAATATAAAATTTGATTATTTTTTAATTAATTTAACTATTAGCGAAAGCATAATCGCAACTTCATTGATTATCTGCTGAACCAGAATTACTCGCTCTTTGATTGTCGACTCCAAAACTGCATTGATTGGGAGGCCATAGCTTATTTAGTAGCTTGGGTCGCCGCCTCTTCGCCTTGGGTTTCACATGCTCAATAATTTTTAATAAAATTATCAATTTTATTTCACATTCTAAACTAAAATATTTTATTTGTTAAGGAAGTGAAATAAAGTTGATAATTTTATTGAAAATGATTAAATATATAAAATAAAATAAAGTATTGGATGAATCAAAACTTACCGATTTAAGTTGTTGAGCTGACAAATGGGTAATGCCGTCCACACAGATAAATCGAACATATGTGCCGAAGATTGAAACGGTCGACGTTCAAACTTCAAAAATGTTATTTTTTAGAACTTAGCCTAAATCAATGAACTGTGTGGCATATGCTTTGATGTATCGACTTGGTTATAGAACTGAGTCTAGCGTATTTTTTTTTTTGACAATGGAGAATAACTGAGTAAGTCGAGCTGGGACGTGATAATCTATGCTACAATCAATCATTCAAGCCAATAACAAAAAAAATAAATAAAAATAAAAATTAAACTCGACGTCAATATTTGTCTTTTACTTTAGCACTAACAAAATAGGGCTTCGGCCGATTCTATTGGATGATGATTTGTGATCGATGAGTGACAAATAGTTGATTGAATAATTGAGTACACATTTGGATGACCTATTGACCTGATGGAGGTATCCATTACGTACGTGTAGGTCTAGCAAGTACGCACTCACTTTTGCAAACATCTGCATGATTTGCATGAAGAGATTAAGAGAGGGCCGGTAAAATTATAATTAAAAAATATTTATTTTAATTTAATTTTAATTTTTTATAAATTAACAGTATATTAAATTGAAAATATTATGTTGGACCTGATTGAAAGTTTTTTAGGGCCCTAGTAATTTATATAGTAATTATTGTGAACATGAACGACATGTTTTGACGTTTGTGAACCTATATGACAAATTAAACAAACTCAGGGATTTAAGTGAAATTACTCCTATTTATTTTATTCGTATACTTTTTTATTTTGTAAGCTATAATTTAAAATATATAACATTAATAGTTCTACTATTATCCTCTAAAATTTAGAGATTTTTTTTTATGACATAACATATAAATTATTTGATTTAATATCAAACTAAGGTAATATTGTAAAAAAAATTACAATATTATCACTTTAAAATAACATAAGGTGTTGCTAAGAAATAAATTATCTTAATCGTATTGAACTGTGTGATATTAAATTAATTTTTTATTATTATATTTTTATATAATAATTTAATATTAAACTAAACGAATAATAATTCAGAGCTAAATTTCTAGTGCAGATATTTATGTTGGTCCACTTGCACACCCAAGAGGGGGGTGAATTGGGTGTAGTAAAACTTTTAAAAATTTGATTAATATATATGTTACAAAAAAATAAGTACTTTTAAAGCTACTTATTATTGTGAGACTTTTATTATTTTCAAGCAAGAGCGTTCAAGTAAATCTTTTCAGCATGAGCAATTAAGCAATTTTAAAGTGGCACCTGCAAACGAATAAGTAAGAGTAATATGTATATAAATATATAAATAGATAAATATATATATATGTATATATATAGTATATGTATATGTACACAAAAAGAAAAAGATAA
>JAEMOT010001963.1:110686-142805 GCA_019297695.1 Apostasia ramifera | reverse complement strand
GATTAAAATTCATTAGATTTTCGGTTAATTTTTAAGTTGAATTGATTCTAATTATTAATCATATTTTATATTTAAATATATATATATATATATATATATATATAATTATATATTTATTTAAATGTATTATTATAAGTATATATATATATTTATTTATATGGCAATTCATTTAAATCAACTTATTTTTCCTACCGAATCTTATCACCAGCTGCAATATCAAACTTATTCATCTTTTATCATGATATAAACACGGAGAATAACTGAGAATTATTCGAGTGTCAAGATCATAGAGAAATTATTGAATTCGATGCAAAATTTAGCTTCATTTTATTAATATTTTAAATTTTAATAATTTTATTTCACATCAAATAAATTTAATCTTAAAAATCAATTTTATTTCGTATTTTATATATATTTCTCAAAATTAAAATAATTTTTTTGTTATTAAATTTATAAAAATAAAATATTTTCTCTTTATTACTCGAAATAACTTTCAAGTCAAATGAATTGCCTTTCTCTTTGCAAGGGAGATCTAAATTAAAGAAGTCTAATAAAAATAAAATAAAATAGTAATTAAATAGAAGATAAAATTATTATTATTTTTTTAAACATTTGTTTTCATTATTTTTATAGTCTTTTTGTTCCAATTCAGAACCATTCGAGGCTTAGTTGTGTCGCACCCATGTTCTATTTATCGGGAGCCGTCTCATTCCAATTGGCTAAACTTGAGCCTATTAGAATCGGTCCAATTTAATTGAGTGCAAACTCTATCGATACGATCGAAAGCGGTCCTCCAAATTGCCATTCTTTAGACCTAGTCTGAGTCTTTGGGACTTTGCACTGAGTCCTAATGTACTATTGGTATGACAAATGGCGAATATGTAACACGAGAAGTCCGGCTTTGATGTCATATTCTATGTTGTTATTATTCAGGTCATTAACAAGAAAACAAAAATACATAAAAAAAATCAAATTCTACAGTTTTTTTTTTTTTTGTCATAAATTTTAAAGTTCTGCCCCAATATCTATTGGTTTAATCTATTGAATTTCATTTTATTAAATTATTAAATTCTCTTGTGCATGTGATTTTTTTTTTAAATTATTGCACATAATTTTGTCTTCTCTTTTCGAATTTATTAAAATGTATTCGATTGCGAGTTTATTTTCGAGTTGAATTGAGCTTTATATTCAACCTTATTTTTTTAAGTACCTATTTTAGATTTAATATTAGATAAATTATATTCAAATTCTTGAGCTTAAAATATAATATCAGACATTTTTTTATTTTAAATTTTTAATATATAAATTTCTAATTGATACATAATACATCAAATATGTTTTTTTTAAATATTTTATTATTTAAATTTTATAAAATAAAATTTCTAACCTTTCATTCGCGGGTCTCCACGATCCCTCTCTCTCTCCTCTCCCTCTCTTTCTCTCTCCTCTCTTCTCACACCTCCCTATGGAGCACTATCCAGACGCTAATCAAAAGCCGCCACATATGCAATACAGCTGGGTCCAGGTATACGTGGCGGCCTCTGATTGGACAGCTGGATGATACTCCATCCGAACGCAATAATTTCTCCTCTCTCTACCCTTTATTTCTCACGGAGTTTTTATTGGGTGCCGTCAGCACATCCTGAGAGTCCCAGTTAGAGTGATATTCACAACGGCATGAAAATACCATTTAATTTATTATATATATATTTTTGAGTTTGAATAGATCTTATTTAATTTTATATTTATATTTTAAAATTTTGTATATGCATGTAAAAATATATTATAAAACAATTTACAAATAGATGAAAAATAACGCGAAATACCGAGAACATGTAACACAAGATGATATGTTCTTGCCGTTATGCATGTGAAATTGCATGTGAGGCAGGCCTGCTTGTGTAGTCGCTCTGATTAAACGTCGAAAAGATAAGAGGGTGTGTTTGATCGAAAAAAAGAATGTTCTCGTTCTCAGAGAGAAGAGAGGGGACAGTAAAATTTTGATTAGCGAGCAAGTGAAGGTGAGCAACAGTATGGAAGAGAGAAAGTCTATGGATGAAGTTAAAAGCTGTGTGTTTTAGTTAAATATTATTCTAATATTATATGATATTATTTTAAAAAATAATTATTTAATTTAATAATATTTATTAAAATATTTTAAAAATAATAAAAATTATTATTTAAAAAAATAATATTTTATTGGTATAATTACCTATATGTCACATCATTTTTTATTTTATTTATGCATTACTTATTCATTCTTATTTAATTACGTTATGCACACTCAAAATATTATAAAATCTTACATACACATACTTAAATTAAAACTCAGTCAAAATCTATTTAAAAAAAAATATTTCGTTAATAAATCATTAAAATTACATTTTTACTTTTAATAGTACATATTGTTTTCTTCCTCGATGTCACACTAAAGCGCTGATCTGTCCTAAAATCAATTCACGTCGCAGATGTCTCCTTCCCTTGCCACTACCTAAACATCAAAGTTTTAAGATTTTCACTCAAAATATATTTAAATATCCTTAAAATAATATGATAAACGGTTCAGATAGTTATTTCATTGGAAAATTATAATTGCTCATTATAATAAAAATAAGTGAAAGTGTGCGTATGTACGATTTTATAATATTTTGAGTGTGCATGCATAACGTAATTAACTAAGAATGAATGGGTAACACATAAATAAAATAAATAGTGTGGCATGTAGTTTATTTTATTACATAGCATTAAGATAACATTAAATTTAATTTCTTATAATTAAAAAAATTAGGCTAAGATTAAATTATGATTATATACAAAAAATATTTTTTACATCTAGAAACATAACTATATATAGAGACATAGGTATTCTGTTTGAGTGCAAAAATAATATTTAAAATATTATGAAATATACTTAATTTTCTAAACTAAACCTACTCAAACCGCATAATTAGTTCTCCAATATATTTTATCCTCGGCTCAATGATTTTGAGTCGAGCTTTACTCGATTAATTGATAGCCCTATTAGAACTCATTCAAAGAAACTGATAAAATATGAATATATATATATATATAATAATTTCCTATAATTTTTCCTATGAACTTGGTCTATTTATATAAAATATAATAAGTCTAGTCAATGCATATACGAAATAATACCATGACAAGCATTAACAAATAAAAATCATATCCTCATTAATTTCAAAAGATTAAATAATATATAGCACCGGCCGGCCTTTCAGATTAGTTTTAAAAACAATTATTTAATTTAATAATATTTATTAAAATATTTTAAAAATAACAAAAAAATTATTTAAAAAATATCATTAAGATAATAAATTAAATTTCCTTTAATTAAAAAAAATTTAAGCTAAGATTTAATTAAATAGTGCTGTCAGCCTTTAAAATTAAGAGATTTTTACATACAGGACATAAAATTTATATAAAATTACGCATTTCATCATCAATTTGTAAATATTACCACTAGCACATCATATTCATTTAAATTTTACGCATTTCACATATTTCACATATTTTATATATTTTATAATATTATATGTAAATTAAAATGCATAAATTCATTAATATTTAAATTCTAATATATATTTTTATTTTTTACCGTAAACACATCAATTTTCTTACTTCAATTAAAAATTATAGTCATGTGAATTTAAATTTGGCACCCTAATTGAAAATTTATAATAGGATAAATAAATTAAAATACATAAATTTATAAATATTTTTAAATTATTATTTATATAAATTAATTTATTTATAGTATTTAATTAATATATTAATAATATAGTTAAGATCAATGCCAATTTAGAAATGTGAAGTTCACCATTAAAAAATATGGTGTGAAATATGTGAAATGCATAAAATTTAAATGAATATGGTGTGATAGTGATAATATTTATGAATTGATGATGAAATACGTAATTTTGTGTAAATTTCATGTACTGTATGTAAAAATCCCTTAAAATTAATTAGTTTTAGCCTCCCTCCAATATTAAACTCTTTCAAATCTATATAAAAAGGCTTCTTCGGCTGCAGCCGCCTGGCCTCAACAATTCACCTCAATCTCTCCACTACTTCGAGCAAAGCTTTTACCTATGAGGCTAGCTATGACTTCCTCCTCCAGCCATCTCTCGACCCTCCTCCTTCTCTTCTTCTGCTTCTTCTTCTTCTTCTTCTCCTTCTCTGTGGCTTTGAGCACATCATCAGACGATTATCTATGGATAGAAGACCCTATATTTACCCTCAACGCGAAAAGATTTAATGATATGGGCCGACTTGCTGTGAAAGCGTTCAACGAGCGGCCGAAGAAAGGCGGAAATTGGGAATCAGAAATTCTCTTCTGTAGAACGATGGAGGTTGCTCATCATCAACTGAAGGAGAAGAATAGCATTCTATTCTCTTTAATAGTCATGGCGGGTTTTAGAAGATGCTTTCCGTATAAATGCATTGATGAGGATGGTCTGATGGCATTCAAGATCATTATTGAAGCTTCTGATCATCATAAGTTTTCTGTCCTATCATTTGATGTGGTTTGGAGTTATAGACCAAGGCACAAGCCCAAGTGTATTTAAAATATGATGAAAAAGAGAAAATCTCAGGGAGCTGTTATGTTATAGAATTTAAATTTTATAAAATTTAAATATCATCTTTTGAGTAATAATTTTATGATTTTATAAAACTTTACTATTGATAGAATATTTTCTAACAGTCCTACTCGAATAGCCTTAATCGAACAGTCTTTCAAAGAGATATCATCAAATCATACCTTCCGTACTACTATATATATCAAGTCAACATTTAAAGTAGCATGGGGATCCACTGCCTAATTATTATTTGCAGAATAAGTGTCAGATGTGACAGACTGTATTCCTATATCTCCTCCTCTTTAAGCTATAAATAAGGAGAAGGAGAAACTCTCTCGGAGGCTCTCTCTGCTTCTCTCTTTTTATTTTTCTCTTGTATTTATTCTCTTATTTGGTTGGTCTCTATTTGGAAACTCCTAAGCTTTGTAGAAGAAGAAGGAATGGCATTGTTAACTCATTAATTCAAAATTTGCTAAATTTTTAATCGAGTTTTCAAAATTTTATGTCAAATTCGAGTCTTGAGTAACCCATTAGAAAAACTTAAGTGTATATGCCGCTAAAAAAGAAAGATTTTTTTTACATATTTAACTCTAAAGGGCTTATTTGTTTATAAAGTTTTAATTCAATAACATTAAAATTAAATTTAGATAAAGATATTTTTTTATTGAAAGTTGTGAATGATATGAAATAAAATTAATTATTATGTTGAGATAAAATGTGATATAAATTAAATATTATTTTAGTAATATGTATAAAATGTGAAATAAAGTTAATTTTTAATATTAAATTTTATGTGTGATGTGATATGCTAATTTAAAAGTAAAGTAAATTAATTTTTAACTATCAAATAAACGGGGCCTAATTATGTATTTAAAATAAGTAGTAATATATTTAAATAATTAATTTTGTAAGTTATGGTGATGCTATGCGATTGCATTTTCTACGATGCCTTATTAATTTTTTTTTATTGTTTATTAATTGTTATTAAATTCACGTTAGTTTCCAATATTTTTAAAACACTCAAATGCAATAAATGAATTTATTATTTAAGATATTTCAAAGAATTTTCGAAGCTGACAATTAATTAAACAGCCATCCACACAAATAAATCAAAATGATCGATTTTAAAAAATAAAGTTTTGTATGCTTGATGAATTTAGACCCAGAGTGCCTATCATACTTGTTCGGAGCGAGTTAGCCGCTCCGAACCGTACCGGCTGGGAACCGATTTATTTCGATTCGCAAATAATTCAAGACCGTACCTTGAAATGGTTGGGATACGAACCAATAGAGAGTATTAATTTTAAGGGATATTTACCTACATGTCACACTATTCAGCTTTATTTATGCATTACTCATTCATTCTTAGTTAATTATGCTATGTACACTCAAAATATTATAAAGCTTACATACAGACACTTGAGTTAAAACTCAGTCAAAATCTATTGGAAATAAAATATTTCGTTAATAAATCATTAAAATTATATTTTTACCGTTAAAAGTACTATTTTTTACTTCCTCAATGCCACACTAAAGTGCTGATCTGTCCTAAAATCAATTCACATCACAGATATTTCCTTCTTTTATCACCACCTAAACATCAAAGTTTTAGGATTTTTACGCAAAATATATTTAAATATCTTTAAAATAATATGATGAACGGCTCAAATTTTTGATAACCAAACTATAGTTAGATTATTAAAAAATTATAATAATAATAAATTAAAATATGATAAATAGTGTGGCATATAGAAAAATATCCCTAATTTTAATTGATTAGAAAGAGCTTGTTCGTATATATTCTACTATATATCACCTGTGAATATTATTTCAATATGAAAAGTACTCTAACAAATAATTACCTTTCATGACATAGATTTTATGTAGTTTTAATGATCATTTTATATGAAGGAGATCACGTGAGATTTTAAAAAAAATATTTTTATTCACAAAGGCTAATTTTTTGGGTACATTTTCACTTGAATATACTTTTTTTCATTATTTTTTATAATATTTATATTTTTTTGTGTTGAGCTAGAAGACTGGTTCGAACTGAATCAGAGTGGTTCCAGATTGAAACTTGGTTTCATTCATTGGGGATCATTTTATTCTGTCATTTTCTTTTTTGATAAGACGGTTTTTTAAACTTGAATTTCATAGAACTAATTAAATTTAATCGATTTCAAACATTTTAGTTCTGATTGAAAGCAGTCCGTTAAACCGTGGTTCTTTAGACCAAGCTAGTTTGAGATTTTAATTCCGCGTTGAGTCATAACGCATTATTATTATTATTATTATTATTATCATTATTATAAATTTGACAGCCATATCGCATTATTAATATGACAAGTGGAGAATATATAGCAGGGGAAGGATAGCTATTATTATTCAAATCATTAACAAACAAACCAAAAAATATCAAATTCTTTACATTAAAAAAATTAAATTTTACAGTTCTTTTTTTTATTATCATAAATTGTACAGTTCTAAATCTATTGAATTTCATTTTATTAAGTTATTAATTTCTCTGGTACATGTGGATTTATTTATCATTATTGTACACAATCTTTTCTTCTCTTTTTTAATGTACAGACTCAGGATATCAATTCAAATGCTCATAACAGGTCGAGTTCGGGTAAATGAGTCTCAACTTAAACTTAATTTTTTTGAATCTGAGCCAAATTTAATTAGAGTCGGTTAAAATCTAGTATTTAATTATGAGATAAATTTTGAATTGAGTTGAACTTAATATTTAATGATACTTTCTTATTAACATTTATTAAATATTATAATTTTTTTTTGTTAAATTTATATGCAATATACATATATTAATTTTTGCAATATAGACTTTATATATAACATATTTATGTATATAGTATAAAGGTAATTTTAATATCTAGGCCTCAAAGGTAGACTCTTAATTTTAAGTAAATACATAAAATAAAAATATATCATCTATGACTTTTTTCTACTTATATTGTTTTACGAATTTCATTAAGTTTGAAGTTAATTCATTATATTAAAATTTTAAAAATAGAAATTTGATCATTAAAAATTATTATTATAAGCTAAGACATCGTAAACATATTTTTGATGATTAATTATGTAATTTTAATTTTTTAAAATAAAACCTTATTGGTGAAATAGAATTAGTTAAAAGGAATCAACGTGAAAAAAATTTTGAATAGGTAGAATCTAGATAATATAATTTTGTTTTTATAAACCTACATAATTACCTCAGAGTTCGAAATAAAATTACCTTTATAAAATGTCTTAAACATATATAATAAAAACTTAAATGCGTATTATTATATGATAATAATTGAAACGATCGATTTAATTTTGAACAAATAAATTTTAAATTATAAAAAAATCAAGCTGAGTTTGAACAAAGAACCCTAGCCTTTGATGCTTCAAATAACATGATTGTTCCTTGTGTCATATTTTTACAGAATCCGGCAATATAATTAAAATTCAATTTTTATATCAATTTAATTAAGATAAAAGTCCATTCATTAACTGATACATTATTTTAGCTTATGTACATGATAAAATATAATTAGGCATGATTAAATTTGAAATTAATTATGAATTGATACATCAATCAATTTAGGTTAATTTGATCTAAAATATTTTAATTTAAAATTGAAGTTTAAATTCTTATTGCTTAATGGGCTACTCTATATATCATAATTTTGTGCCAAAAATATAAGAGTTAAAATAAAATTGACAAATTTTGAATTTGTTTTGATAAAATTTAAAATAAAATTAACAAAAATTATAGGATAGCATGTGCCGGTCACATGACATGTAGAATTATTTTTCGATTGAATTTTAGAAAATTTAATGACTTGAATATTTTTCAAAAGATTCACCTATTTCAAAACTAAGACAACTCAAACATGTTTAATTATAAAATTTTTATAGTAAAAATAGTAAATTATTATTTACCGGAGAAGATTTTTTTTAAAAAAAAATTAATTTTTGAAATATTTGAATTGGGTCGATTAAGATTTGAGATAATTTGAAATTGTTTTGAGTCAGTTTGTGCTCGAATCGAATTTAGACGAGTCAAATTTAAAAAACGAGCTTTTTGACAACTTCTTTGCCGGCCCAAGCATGAATATAAAGAGCCATCAAGTCATCCCAATATCTCAAGCACTTCCGGTGAAGTTATCACCACCGATGACGACGCCCTCCGGCCATCTCCTCCTCCTCCTCCTCGTCCTCCCCCTCCTCCTGATCTTCTCCGCCGCTCATGCGGACGATACGTCGGCCGACGGTTGGACGGATGTCCCCTTAAGTAGCCAGACCGATGGCATCATTCAAAGCTTTGGCCAAGCCGCATTCGAGGTTATGCAGAAGGAAAAAATGGCTCCCCGTAGCCTTCGTTTTTGCAGGGTGGCGGCGTTGGAAGTTACAGTGCACGATAATGGCGTACGGTACGCCGTAACGCTCATGGCTGCATTGGATGGAAGATATTCATGCGTGCGCGTTAACACTCCTTCGTGCGACAGTCGTATGGAAGCATACCGTGCCGTCGTTGATGGCTATAACTCACTGCAGCCGGTGTCGTTCACTCTGCGTGAAGATTATAATAGCAAAACAAGCAAAGGGATGTGCGTCGTTTAAAATTAAATGAAATAATATTATCAAATAAAATAAAATAAAACGGAATTTAAAAAAAAAATCACATATTTAATTCTTCTGTTATATATATATGAGTGTGATTTCCCTGATGCGAAATTATATTTCTGTACGTTTGATTTCGAGAAAATGAGAAAATGTAACAACTGTTGGAGGTGTTAATTAGTTTTGTTTTGTGTTTATGTTTGCAATCTCATTATTTATGGTAAATTACTGATTGGACTCTGTTATATATTGTCTCGTTTTGTTCGATTTTTTTTTTTAGACAAGAGAAAAAAATATATTTTATTTTTAAATTTAATAAAAAAAAAATTTATTTTAATATTAAAAAGTGTGTAAAATGTGAAATACTTTAAATTTTAATATTCGTATTTGCATTAAATGTGAAATAAAGTTGATTTTTATAGTTGAAATTTGTGTTGGACAAAAAAAAAATAGTTCCAACCAAACGAGGCTGATCAATAATTACATTTTAGTTTATATTTTCTTTAAAAATGTTCACCTAATTTCCTTATAATTTTTTTTTTAAATTTCTTCGCTTGGGTCTCTAAAATTTAAATATTAGAACTCAATTTTATTTTACACTTTACACGTGTTATAGCTTTAAAAATTAACTTTATTTAATACAATACATTTATTTTAATAAAAATTAATTTTATTTTATATCTAATATAATTTTTAATAATTAAATAGTTTTATTTCATGTTATAATATTAAAATAATTTTTTTCTCTTTCTATCATTAAAAAATTTAATATTTCTTAGAAATATACTCTAATCAAATAAGGTCAAATAAAAGATTTCAAATAATATAAGTTAAAGTATAATTATGGGTGAACTATTGAGACTTCTTAGTAATTTGCTAAATTGTTGGTGCTCATGTAGAGGGTCATTTGGCAATTTTATGTATAGTCTTTGAATTCAATGTTTTCTGGTTCGAACGAAAAGAGTTTTATTTGATATCGATTCAAATTTAGTCTGGTTTATTTATTATCTATTTAAGCCCAATTCGACCTAAATTAAGTTTATTTAACTTTAAATTATTTTTGATCTTTCAATCTATGTATAATTAAATATCTTAATTTACTAATTAATTAACTTAAGTCATATTATTCTTCTTAATCTAAGAGTTGAAATAAAAATTTTTAAAAAATTAATTTATGATCAACAAAATTTGGACAAAGCCGGAGAAAAATATTTTAAAAAAAAGGGTAAATTGCATCTAGCCCTTGAGGTTGGAAGAGCATTATAAATTAGTGTCAAGCTTTTAAAAGCTTTTATTTGAGTTCTTGAGATTGTAAAAGCAATGTAATTTTAATCCCACTTTCAGAATCGATCTCATTTTTTTTATTGATGTTTTTTAAATAAAAATGTGAAATTTAATCTTTTTTGAGCTAGCTAGTTTGAATAATTTATATGTTTTAAAGAATTATTATATCACTCTATCCTTAAAAGTTTAATAAAAATTTAAAATTTAACTTGTCATATATTTTTTTTACTTTATTCACTTTAAAAATTTTAAACTATAAAATACATATATATAGTATTTTAAATTTAAATTTTAATGTGACGCTCACGGTCGAAGAGGGCGAGGAGTGATCGGAAAGGGGTTGAGAGGACAGCCGGCTTTACGCTTTCCGCTTTTCGTTTTCCGCCCTGCCTTTCGGACCTAGTTCGAGCGCTTGTTTCAACAATTAGCAGCATAATGACCATGCATACCTTTTCTTTTGCAGTCACAACACCGCATTCTTAAACTAAAACAGACAATAATTCTACATTTGAATCACCAGAATGTTACATCTAAAAAGCTAAAAAGTTTACAATCAAAAATAGTTTTGCGACAAAATAGTAAAAAATTATTAATTATATCTTCATAGGGCGGGCCAAGCGACGGTACTTTAACAATCTCAGAGATCTAAAAATTGAGATTTTTAAAAAATTAAGACTTACTTGCATTGCCCTTCACATTACAAGGATCTGAATGCAATACCAAAAACATATAACATATATAGATATATATATATAAATACCTATAAATAATTTCTTTTAACTTTTTATTCAATTTAATTTTAAGCTGATTCAACACAATCTTATGTTAGCTAATTAGTTGACTTGCTCAAAATGTATTTAATGATATTTATTTGTATCATATAAAAAATCAACACAAATATGTGGCAACGGAAAAAGCCAAAGTGAATTTCTATGCGAATCATCTCATTTTTTTAATAATAAGATCGCATTCGCAATGTTGATAATAAATTTTAATAATTTAATTTTTTTACATTCAACATAAATTTTAATTTTAAAAATAATTTCATTTTACATCTCCTACTTCTTTTAATAACAACAACAACCAAGCCTTAATCCCACTAGGTGGGGTCGGCTACATAAATCCTTTATTTTCATTACGCCCTATCAGTTACCAAATTCTTATCTAAGAATGAAATTATTCTTAAGCTGTCTCTAACCTCTTTTTTGTCTCTTTTCAAATCTATTTTTTACTCATTCTGATCCAATTGTTGAGACGAGTAAAAATAGCATTTACTTGTTCCAGAATTCGGTTTTCTTTTCTTTGCGCTTTGTGAAATCATTGGGTTTAGACATTATTTCGGTAATTCTTTTCAAAAAGGCAGCAACATACCCCTTTGTTTTTTGTCCTTCAATGAAAAAAAGAAAAATCATACAAAAGATTGATTCCTTTGTTATACACTTCTGATCAAAGCAGATTAAAAATCTCTACAATTTTGATTTTTAAAATTTCAAACTTGTTCAAAATTGAATTATTCTTCTAACCTCTTTTATGTCTCCTTTCAGATCTATTTTTTACTCATTCTGATCCAATTGTTGAGACGAGTAAAAATAGCATTTACTTGTTCCGGAATTCAGTTTTCCCACTTCTTTTAATATTAAAATAAATTTTTTTTTCACTTAAATTATAAAACAAAATATTTTCTCTCCTTTATCTAAATATATTCTTTCAATCAAACAAGACCTAAGACCAATTCATTGTCGTTTTCCAATTGTCTACTATCATTGGTTTCATATAAACTGATTCTATTAATATTTAAATTTAGATCTTTTTATCAAAAAATAAAAAATAATCAATTTGTTGACCAGCTAGAATAAATAAATGTGCCAGCTACATTCTAATGGTGACTTACACCAAGAAGTAAAAGACATAATAAAATGGACTAAATAGTTGTCATAGTTCAAATTTTTTGAATGCTTCATAATGATAATAATAATAATAATAATAATAATAATAATAATAATAATAAGTAAATTACAATCAGATTCTTGAGTGTCAGATCTTTGAGTCTAAAATTTATGTTATTAAAAATTTAACATTTGATTTCTTGATTTTTAATATAACTATAAATTTAATTTTTTATAATTTTTTTATTATTAAAATTTTATAAAAATCCTCAAATTACCGTTCTCTCTTTCTCTCTCTGCTTGCTGCTTGCGGTTGTGTAGTGCGGCCTTGTGGAGATATAGAGAGACTCTGTCAGAGGACTACAAATTAACTGCTATATTGGACTATTAAAAAGATAAGAGGACACACACGAATACAACTCATGATTTGACGAGGCGAGCTTTGTTTCTTTCATCTTGAAGAATCTTCTCCTGGTGTTAGTGGTAAAGGAGTTGACCGCCAACAAGTACATCGCGTTGGCCAATATGAACATTCAGTTATACAATCATCCCAAGTAGAGAGAGGGGGGAGTGGGTAAGTTGAAAATTTTATAAAATTTTAATAATAAAAAATTTCAAAAAAAATTAATTGAATATTACATTAAAAGTCAGGCGCTCAGACATTAAATTTTTAAAATTATAAATTTATATAATATTATATTTTAAATTTAATAATCTGAATATAATTTACCCAAATAATAATAATTTTTTTTAGATAGACTAACAATAACAAATTTGAAAATGATGTGTCATTGATTAGGTGAATCAATTTTAAATTGAATGATGAGCTGTGTACTTCAACAAAATCAACATATAAAACATACATTTCAAAGCTTCAATGATGGTGTGAGATGCTCGCAATATTCTAAATGTGTCAACCGTCAAACTAGTTGAAACTGCCTAAAAGATTTTTTTCGAAGAAATATTCTGCATAATAAACATTAAACTTCAATTTAATTATAACTGAACCAACAAAATCAATCGTAGATAATTGGCAACTCCTCGAGAGACGGCCAAGACCCTTTAGGTACTATTTGGTAAAAAGCTAAAAAGTTAACTTGACTTAGTTAAAAGAATCACATCCAAGATTTCATTTGATTTGAGCATAATTTTGAGATTTTTTTAATTTTTTTAAATACAAAAAGAAAAAATTATTTTAATATTATAATATAAAATAAATATAATTTTTGATATTTAGTAATATATATGATATGAAATAATTATAAAATATTAATAAAAAGATTTTTTTAAAAAAAATTGAAGAGTTTTGACTATGTGATTCGTAGTCAAAATCAAAACAGCTATATATATATATATATAATATATATATATATAGCTGTTTTGATATATAAACTTTATCAAAAAATTTAAAAAAATTATTTCAAATTTATCGCTGGTAAACATTTGCCTAAATTATCTTACTTTTAACTTCATTTTTGAAGAGGCAATCTTATGTTATTTTTTTTTTGAAATAACAAAAAATTATTTAAATATTATTATGTGAAATAAAATTAAAATTAATTAATTATTTATTATATATATATATATGCATAAGATATAAAATAAAGTTAATTTTTATATTTAAATTTTTATATAATATAAATTAAATATAAAATAATAATAATAATATTTTTGTATGAGCTCAACTAAATGAACATTTAAAATAATGTTATTTTCTGCAGGTCATAAACTTTATTTCAGATATAAAAATCTGGAAATAGTTTTCATAATTTGCCCTCGACATGTATGATTTGGTGATCTAGCTAATTTTATACTAAATCATGACTCGAGTGTAGTTAGGGGTAGCAATATATGGCCTAATTCGTGAAATTAACTTGACTTCGACTCATTTAGAAAATTCTGAATATATAAAATTCGAATTACATATAATTGGGTCGGATAGTATTTGAATAGTATTTGGGTTTTCTCTTATAAATATCTTAATAATTGAGTCAGAGTTGAGTTGAACTATTCGAGTTAGGAGGGATTCAGGTTCGAGTCAAATCCAACCTGCCAGCTCATTTTCAATAATGCTGTTAATTTGCAAATTTTGGGCAACATTGAAATAACAAAAATAATGATTCCTCATAAATAAAATCCTGCTGAAATTTAAGATACATCATTAATTATGTAATTATCTCTCTTCCCAGTTAATTATATATATATATACAAATTAATTTTATTTTATGTATTTGTGTGTTGATATATATATATATATATATATATATATATATATATGTATACATGTATATGCATTATATAATTATTAGATAATAAATTAAAATAATTTAACTAATTATTTGCTATTACAGATTTATTAATAATATATTTGTAACATTCCATCGTCCTATTGTAGAATTATTGTCCGCTTTGATTTTAAAAAAACTGCGTGACTTGAGCATTTCTAGGAGGTCATCTATTCAAGTGCTACTCCAGGCCAAGCACTTTTAACTACAGAGTTTTTCATCATTTGTCATACGATTTTACCCAAAAAATGTCTCTTTATTTGAGATCACATTATCTACTTATATAGTTCAGGATCTTCTTCCCTTTCTGATGTGGGATAATTCATTCCCGTAGTTATCTCGCCACTCATTATTCGGCTTACAAGCTGGCTAGGAGCCGTACTTTGCCTCAGTTATTTCTTTCTCTTAGGACATCACCCGACGATCACTCTCCGTCCTCTTCGGCTACGAGCATTACAGATATAGTGGAGCAAAAAATGCTTTTAAGTTTGTGCTATTGTGCTTTATCAAAATTACTGCATGATTCGATCTTCCTTTTATAGTGTTTATGTACCATTTGTTGCATATGATGGAATTGAGTATGGGTGCGTATATTTGTATCAGTTGCATTTATATTTAAAGAAGTATCGTGTTGAAGGGTTTATTTATATTTGTGTTATAGATGCATGATAGAAGTGATGTAGGGGATTTAATTAATTAATGGTTCCAATATATATAATAGGTGTATATATTGTAGCTAATTTAAGTTATTTGGCAAATTTAGACGTAGTAGAATCATCTCTTGAGGCGAATTTAGCTTTCGAGTGAATTGAAGTTCAATTCAACCGAAGTATAGATTCATCCAATAACTCGATGCAATTGCATGCAACTTTGACCGAATTTGAATTTGAAACTTCCAACTTCTTCAAAGGTTGGATGACCATATATCCAACTACCTCGAAAAAAGAGAATTCGATTCATCGTTTATACGTATTTAGATTTGGTTCTCTATCATTAATTGCAGTTAAAATATCTCAGGAAGAACAATTCTACCTAACAATTAAATTTCATTTGACCAATTCGATCATCGTGACACCCGAAGTGACCCGATCAACTCGATCAATCATACCCATCGGGTGAATTAAAATCATCTGATGACCCAATTCAACCGAAATCTCGATTCGGTCCAATTCCCGAATAACTTATCTCCTTGCACTTCACGATTTCAAGGGATTTTAAAAGCACTTAACCCCTAATGAATGGGAATAAGTCATTTGGACGGTAGATTCTTGTTATAGGCTCTCACTATAACACGAGAATTAAGCTTTGTCTCAATACAAATTATAAAAAGTCGTACAAAATTCACAACTTATTAGCAATACAGGTAAGTGGAGCTGTTAACGAGCCAATCTCGAGTCAATCCGACGATGTTAGCTCAAGATTGAATTAAAATTTTTTGATCCGATCTTGATTAGATCCAAAGAAAGAGCGAGTAGAGTTCGATCTGAGCCAAAATCGATTCAACTTTTGATTAATTTTAGATATTTTCTCAAACTGTTATGTATAAATATATTTTTTTCATTTAATTAGCCTAAATTGTATCAATTCTTCTTGATTTAATATTAAAAAAAGCAAAAAAATATATCTATAGTAAATATGATTTAAATTAAACTTACTGAAAAAATCTCAATAAGCTTCTCATTAGATTATTGCAAAACACTAATATTCTAAATTCAATTACACGCATAAATATAAATAAATATAAATAATATCCTTTATTTTTTTAGTCGATTCAATTTGGAGTGATCACAATCTAATCCTATGTCGGCTCGAATTGATAAAAATTTCAAATTATAAAAATAGCTCGTTAGAATCTACTCGTTTAGATTAAGTCGATCTCGATCTAATTAAATTAAAAAAAGAAAAAAAGCTAAGTTGGATGAATGTTAATTATAAAAGATCGATGGCTATTTCAAATTTCACATGCTGTTATATTTCGTTCTTAAATTTTTTTTTTAATATCTAAAAACAATATATTTAATATTTAAATTTTTCGATCTCTCTTTTCTTCATCCTGGAGATGGCTGGCATGCAGATAGAAAGCATAATTTCTTATCCTTGAACGACTTTATCTTCTAATAAAGACAATAATATTAAAATTTTTATGAAATCAAAATAATATTAAATTAAGCTTCAACCAGCTTTCATATTTTGAAAGTATTATAAATTAATTAATTATTAACTTTATTGAATATATTCTTTATAATAAATGTAATCAAATAATTATTTATTTAGAGATTATCAATCTTATTTTGCAGTCAATTTTTCATAATATTTATTATTGAAAATATATTTTCTACTGTTAAAGTAGCAAAGAATCAATGTTAATTTTGTAAGCAAATAAATTAATAGATAAATGATATATTTATTAATTTTCATAATTTTTTTAAATAAAACATGTATCAAATATAAAATTATTTAATTGATCGTTAAGCTTTAAGAGATTAAGCAAAGAAAAATTCAGTAGATAAAATCAAACTAGTTTGATGATCAACTTAACTTTATTAGAAATAAAAAAAAAAAAAAAAAAATTTACTGGGTTTAGAGACTCCATGCAATGAAACTGATTAAAGATTTTAATTATTATGAAATGAAATAAATAAGTATTATGAAAGATCTATTAGCAATTAATAATTTAAAATATTATTATTATATATCTAAAATATCACAAAAGTTTAGGCTGGTGCACTTAGTTAAACATGGATCCGCCGCTGCAAATCGTATAGCACACGAATTAAGGTCCATCGATAAGACTTCTACAATGACATTATACGAAGCTATTGATCGAATCGTATACTGATATAAACTAAGACTTTTTGGTTTTTCGTGTGATGCCACTATTTCAAAAAACTTTGAGAAATCTTCTTTTACCATGCTATAAGAATTATGAAATATTCAATAAATTCTTGATTTTTAGATTGTTCATTGAAAAATACCCCATACATATATATATATATATATATTGTTAGAATTTTCTTTAACACCCCTAATCGAACAGCTCTTCTCTAAGAGCTCTGATCGAACAGCTCTTCAAGGAGATATTATCAGATCGCACCCTCTGTACTACTATGTCAACTCAGCATTTAAGGCGACATGAGGGTCCACTGCCTAATCGTCCTTTGCAGGAATAGGTGTCAGACATGACAGACTATGCTTATTATATCTCCTTCTCTTCAAGCTATAAATAAGGAGGAGAATGAGAAAATGAGGGATTCTCTCTCTCTCTCTAGACTAGGTCACTCTCTCCAAGGGGGCTCTCTTTCTCCCTCTCTCACCAAGCTTTGTAAAAAAAAGGATTTGATTAGTAAATTTAAATCGTCATAGTTTTTCTTCCGGATATTCGAATTTTCACGTAAAAATCATCATCTTATTTCTTTCTATTTTAGTATATTTTCTTGTATCAACATATATATGTATATATATTATATGAATACCTATAACTATATTATGAATAAGCTTATATTGCCGTCCAAAATTTTATTAAATTCATGTAACATCATCTAACGTCTGTTATTTTTGAGTTGATTTGCATAAATATTCATAGCGCATCTTAAAAAAATAATCAGCCCTAAAAAAAATCTGTTCTTTGCCATTTTCACATTTTGGAAGATGCATCTTTTGCTCCTAATGAGACATTTGGCATGCACTAGCAAAAAACCAAAAAAAAAAAAAGGCGTTCAAATTATCATGGGCCTCGGGTGCCTGTACTAATATGGCCATCAAATACGATGAAATACAGTAATATACAGTTAGATTAATTATACTCTGCGAAAGTTTTTTTAAAAAGGGTACGTACGCTCTACTTCCCCCTTCAAAGGTTAATGCTAATATTGACTCATGGCGTCGACCTACGGCCATCTCCTCCTCTTCCTCCTCTTCCTCCACTTCTTCTCCAGCACGGTCGTCGGCTTATTGATAGACATCGATGTCTATGACGATAAAGAATTTCAAGAAATGGGCGCAGCTGCGTTGAAGCTCTACAATAACAATCCCCATCGGGTACTACCGTGGCTGAATTTGTGCCGGACGATGCTGATCAAAATAGATGATAGCAAGAAGAGAGACAACGAAGAAAAGCCTTACTCTCTAGTAGTTTTGGTGAGGGAGGAGGGCGAAGCTGCCCCTGTGCCTTACTTGGTTGAAGTTTCACCCAATGATAACAAGCTGATGGGGATTAGTAGAGCTGATGATTATATTCCAGAACGAAAAGTAGTGTGTCTGTAATCCAAAAATTAATTATAACACAATTACGTATAATCTTGGGTTTAATTATAATTAATAAGTTGAATAATTTGGGTGTCAATTATGTATAATGTCACCAAATGTTGTGTTATGTCATGCAGATTTTCTATAATGTTAATTTGTTACAGTTTCAAAGTTCATTTTTTTTTTTTTTTTTTATAATATTGCAGTGTGAAATATATTAGTTTTTGGGCAATGTAAAAGTATACATCATGATGTGAAGAGAAGTTCATATATGTTATAAGGGTCTGTTTGGCAATACTTAAAAAAAAAATAACTTATTTTAACCATGATTATAATTTTAAATTTATTTTAAAAAAATTTTAAAAAAATTATTTTATATTTTATCCTACACAATCTTTAATATTACTAATTTACTTTATTTCATATCATACATATTTTTTTAAAAAAATTTAAATTATTTTTTTTCTCAACCAAACAAACAGAGTTTTAATGTCAAACTTTGTGTAAATTGTGAAATAAAATGAGCTTTTACATTTTGGATTGTGAAACAAAATTAATTAACTTTTATATTATTATTTATACAGGATGCATAAATTAGTTTTGTATATTAAAATTTGTGTTGTGTATAGATAAAAAAAACTTTGTGAGAACTTAAAGGGCTTTTTTTTTCTCGTAAAATTTAGTTATGGCTTATAATAATATAAAAATAAAAATAAATACATTCAGAGTAGAAAAAATAATTTTCAGTAAGAATTAAGTAAAATTATATGATATTATCAGACCAATAGAAAGAAGCTATATTATTAAACGCTCTATAGACAATTTTATATATGCGTGACTTTAAATTCCTTAAAGATATAAAAAAAAATTATCAAAAATCTCGAAGAAAATTTTTGAAAATTTTTAATCACAAGCCAAAGACAACAGTTGGAGTTCCCTTTAAGAAAATTTATGTATGGGTGATCACCACAAATAATGATTTTATTAATCCAGAATTGTTACATTTAAGCATGTAATTAATGTACTGCATTAAAGGGTACCTTCCATCAAACTTTTTCTGCATTTAAAAAATTACAATAATATACCTGCAATTCTAAATTCCTACAAAATTAAGGACAGAGACTATGAAAAAGACTAAAAGAAAAAAAATCCAATATTATTTGTTTCCTTATTTTTTATATTTTATTATAGCTGATATTTTTTTATGTCAACTTAAATTTCAAATAGAACTGCAGCAACAGATTATTGTTTTTTGACAAGCGTGTTACAGCGTAAAATCGATCGATTAGTAGTGTAAAAAGGGAATCGACTAACGATCACTTCTGTGTTGATCTTTAAGTAGATTGACTTGATTTGCTCGATTTCCCCAAATTAACGGGTGGCTTCAAATGAGACCATTTCATAAGTATTTAAAAAAAAAAAATTTATGAAATTATTAATTTGGTATAAGAATTAAGCCCATGGGCTTGTGGACCGTAATGGGCTTGTGGACCGTAATGGGCTTGACTTGGTAAACCAAAAATTTATTTTACTAATTAATTTTTTTTTTGTAATTAGAATATCACCAATTTTAAAATATTATTTTAATAAAAAGATGTATTTAAATTAAAAGATGTGTCTCTTAATTAAAGGTCACTTTTAATTGTCTTTTGGCTATTGAATTAATTTTAAAATATCTATAAATATCACGATGATTGATTCGACAAGTTTTACGCTGGATGTCGACTGCCTAACGCAACTCTCCGCGTTTCTCATCCGGGACTTGGGACCCGGCAACGACTTAGATGGTTTGGACATCTAAATCGTAGGCCGATTGAAGCTCCAGTTAGAAAAAATGCGTTATTGAATTTTGCCCATGTACAAAGAGGAAGAGGGAGACCAAAGAAGACATGACAAGAAACTATAAGGAGTGATCTTAGTTACTTAGACTTAGATAAGAATTTGGTAACTGATAGGGCGCAATGAAAACAAAGGATTCATGTAGCTGACCCCACGTAGTGGGATTCTAGTGGGATTAAGGCTTAGTTGTTGTTGTTGTTGTATAAATATCACATATTTTTCCGCATTCTTGTTATTAGAGAATTTTGAAGCATTATTGTATTTTGAAAGGTAATTGCTTTTATACCGTAAATTTATCTTAATGAAAGTGTTAATCACGCCTCAAAAGCTTTTCACTTTTCTTAATTCACTTACATATGATACTATGCGCAATGGAGATGATCATAACAAGGTTTATGGTGATGCTGATCTTGCTCTACATTAATTCTCTAGCTTCTCAAAATAAGAGTATTCAAACTTAACTGTAACATCCCAAAATTTAATTAGCGAATTTAAAAATTAGGGCTGATTAGGATTTCAAAAGAATAAGTTTGGACTTGTTTCTAAGAATATAAAAGTAGAGAGACTAAACTGTAATTGTTCCTAACACAGCCACACAGGAAAAAAAATGGCAAAGATTTAATCAATTAAGCATTTGCCTTTCAACTCCTCCGCCAAGCCAACAAGCAGCGGCAGCGCCGGCTGCTGCCGGCAGCTGGGGAAAAACAGAGAAGAAAAGAAAGGAAAAGAGAAGAAGAAAAAGGAGGAGGAGAAGGAAGAGAATGAAAAGGAAAGCTAGAAAGAAAATTTCGAGTTTTATTTAAACGATAAATCAGTAAGTAATTCTTTCCCTAAAATTAATATTGAATTATTATTGTGTTGTGACAATAATTTAATGTTATGAGAATTTGGAAAATTGTGACCGAATATTCTATTATTTGGACATAGAAATTGTGACCGAATATTCTATTATTTGTGAATTATTATTGAGCACTTCATGATTTACTTATATCATTTTAATTTAATGTCTGATATATTTTATTATTCTTTATATTATGATTATTAGGATATTATTTTACCTACAGAATTTGTATTAATAAACTCCTGCTATTTTTGGTGGCAGGTCCTGCACTAGATGGATCACAAGACATGGTATGAGTTATCACAAGTTGCGGTAAGAAAGAGATGTTTTAAATGATATGAGATTAAATTTGAAATTCCGACACCTCGTTTACTGGTGGTTTGACCCAGTGTAAAAAGAGGGGTCGAGTATCGGCAGCCGGGACACCACATTAACTATGCTTAATTGCGAAGTTCTCATTCTGAGTTTTATAATTTTATCCCAAAAGATGCTTCTACACGTTAAGATCGTACTATTACTTACATTGCTCGAAATCTCCCCTCACTTGTGACGGCCATGATCAGAGAGAACAAGGAGTATCACTTGGCAAGTTTTTAGGATGACAAAATCCTATGTAGAGATATCTCACAAGGTTCTAGGTCAGAGGAAATTAGAGACACAGGAATTAAATAGTCCCATATAAAAAAGGGAGGAGTGATCTTGAGCTATATAAATAATATATATATATATATATATATATATGCACACATAATTTTGTAGTTAAATTGTTTGAGCTTGAATATATGTAGTAATAGAATAACTGAAGTATTGGGAAGCACAGCAAGTCACTGATTAGCTCCTTAAAGTTAAATTAACATAAAACCTTTAGGTTACAAAATGTTCATAATAATATCAAAACGAACCTCGTTATATGATGCTGTGATGTGGTTCAAGAACAAATAAGTTGGGAAGATGGTAAACTTGTACTAACACCTACGGGCCGGTAAAAAGGGCGGGCATCATGATTGGCTTGTACATATATGCAAATTAATCTTATGAGAGCTAGGAGCCTTGGAGTAAAGAAATTATTGACATACTTTCGGTAATTGGGGAGTTGAAACTCCTAACATCTTCTACATTAGAGTTCAACATTGACAAAAGAAGAGGTCTTAAAATGCATAAGTAATAGTAGACATAAACTTATAGAAGTGTTTTTGAGAGAAACTTTATGACACTACGAATTAAAATTTCGTAATTAAGTATGCTTGAGTTAGATTAGCATTGAGATAAGTGGCATGGGCCTATTAAGAATTCAAGTTAATTATATAGTTTCTTAAGATCAAAGCGAACAATATCTTCCTCCACCTACTTGTTGATACAAGAGAGAGAGAGGGGGGATTAAATGATAATTTAAAATAAATCATTCTGTTAATTTTTCATATAAAATATCAAGAATAAAATATTTAAAAAACTCAAGAATCCAAATAAATGAATTTTAAAATCATGGGCCAACACGTGATATATATACTGCTTGCCTCAGGAAACTTACTGTAATTTACTCTTACGATCAAAACAGAAATACACATATCTTCAAATCTACCTTTTATGCTCTCCGCTTCCAATCTTTTAGCACGAGCAATGTTAAGTTGAACTTGTCTCGATTATGCTCCTTAGCTATTTATCGATCATGAACTCATCAAATAATTGTTAAATTAACTATATATATACACCTTAAATCTCATGGTCCTAGAATCAATTTCATCACCTTTCACCAATAATTATTTCTCAAACCACTTGATCTCCCCTTTAATATTACACACTTAAGCCCCATTTATTTTTAAGTTAAAAAACTAACTGGTTTAATTTTAACTTGACATATCACATCACACGTAAAATTTAATATTAAAAATTAACTTTATTTCATATCCTACACACATTACTAAAATAATAACTAACTTATATTATATCCCTCACATATCTCAACATAATGATTAATTTTATTTCATATCATTCATAATTTTCAATAAAAAAATATCTTCATTCAAGTTTAATTTTAATTTTATTAAATTTAATCTTACAAACAAACATACTCTATATATATATATGAACAGGCCTGCAGACTAATTATTTACAATTAAGATCTTATCTACCAATAAGACTTGTGCCATCGATTCATTCCAAGCTCTCCAGTATTCATGATGAAGCCATCACCCATGACGTTCTCCGGCCATCCTCTCCTCCTTCTCCTCCTCACGGCGGCGGCCGTGATCGCAGCGGCCGGCAACTGGGAGGAAGTCGAATTATTTGCCCTGAACCAGAAGCAGTTTGACTACATGGGCAGAACCGCAGCGAAGCAACACGGCAGCAAGATCGGCAAGGGCTTATGGTCGGGCTTCGCGTATTGCCGGACGGTGGGGGTTCTTCGTCAGAAGGTGAATGAGCAGCATTTATACGCTCTGACGGTCATGGCCGGCGCATGCAACTTGAATACTGCTTGGTGCCTTCGAGACATGGAGGCGTACTTGGCCGTCGTTGCAGTTTCTAATCAGCATAACTACACCCTCCAAGCCTTCCTTCTGCGTGAGAATTATAACCCACGGCAGGAGGTGATCAAGTGCGTTTAAAATAAAACAATATATATTATGAAAACTATATATATAAAGATATATATATACATAGATCATGATATATATATGAGAAAAAAAAATAGTATAGTTTTTGTTTGATTGGAATATGATGTAAGTTGAATAAATGTAACAGTTGCAAGTGCTATATATGTATTGTGTTTATGTTTAATTATTAGAATGCCATTATTTCCAGTTTTATAGCTTTCTGTATTGAGCCCATGTTTTTGATTTACTTGCTGAAATTACAGTAATTAATTTAGTTCTGAATGCCTTTCAAAATGATAAAAAATAATTGGCTTTGCGTTCGAAGGAGAATGCCAGTTGTGTGTGCATGTATTTGGCGCTCGATCGTGCGCAAACGTGTGAGCAAGCAAGCTCAAGAAAATCAACATGTATGACCATATCACAGATAGAAATCTCAAGTTCAAACTCGGGTTAGAATGTAAAATATTTTCTATGGCACAACCTACAAGTTTAAGCCTTTAGGCCTTGTTTGGCGCGCGAGTGCCAAAATCAGGACTAAAATGGTACTAGTTTAAAAAATAACAATAATAATAATAAATAATTTTTTTTAATCATTCTACACAAACTCTAATATAAAAAAAATATTATTTTACTTCACATATTCAACAACTTTCAATAAAAAATATTAATTTTATTTCACATTCTAGATCAAAATATTCGAAATAACTTTTAATGAAAATATCAGCTTTATTTCACATTCTAGACCAAAATATTCAATTTTGAATATTTTGGTCTAGGATGTGAAATAAAGCTGATATTTTCATTGAAAGTTGTTGAGTATGTGAAGTAAAATAATATTTTTTTATATTAGAGTTCGTGTAGAATAATTAAAAATTTTATTTATTATTATTATTATTGTTTATTAAACTAGTACTATTTTGTTCCTGATTTTGATCCTCGCGCTAAACAGGGCCTTAGATAAGTTGGTATGTAACCGGGGAATCAACACGATGAAAAATAAAAAACAGCGCGTCTTTCACTATTTTTCTACATATATAGCACACCATAGAGATATATTAATCCAGTTCTAATAAGTATTCGAAATTAAATGACATCAACTACAAGGATAATTTTATGGCCTGCATGTATGTGCAAACAATATTAAAAATTTATTCGTATTAATGCCGGCCGGCGATAAGTGATAACGTTGTCCATCATCACATTCATAATTTGATATTACAGTCCAGCAATATTTTTGAACCGGTCATAATAATATTTAGGAAAATAAATAGAACACTTCAAAATTTATCAATATATCGATCATTTGCATGTATAATATACAAGTATTAAAACAAATATAAATATATAATATGAAAAGTTGTGACTGCGCAGGAGATGCCATATGTGGATTCCACATGAAGTTTAATTTGCATAATTCCAATAGGGTGAAGCATTTGGATTGTTGGAAACTTCAAGATATATATATTTAATTGAGATCCAAAATCTGATTTGATCTGTTATTTTGTTTTTTTAGCTCGGATCACAGATCGATTATGATCTGACTTATATTCGACATTTAACGAATCACTAGCTATATAGTTTTTGTTGAAGGTTCATTTACATTCATGTCTTTTTTTAAAAAAAATAAAAATGTTACATTTGAATAATATATATTCAAACTACTCGTCTCATCCCTCTTTTATTTGTCCCCAGATCAGAAAATAGTTGAAATTGCTAATCTGCTGTGCCACATAATAATTAATATAATTAATATATCATAATTTCCAGCTATTAAAATAACATTGATCTTATAATTAATGTGTCAGTTATTTACTTTAAAATTTTATTTGTACTTATGAAAGCACTAATCTGACTTGAACTTAATCTAATTTGAGTTAATTCGAATCAAAATTTATTCGATCTACAATAAAGTCATCAGATGTGGCCATCAAATATAACAAATGCAAGCTAAGTCATCAGATGTGGCCATCAAATATAACAAATGCAAGCTATACCATCTGTTTTTAATTTATCATATTCCTTCCAACCTTAGAATATGCATGCATAATACATGAAGATCTTTTGTAAGTTGCATCTAGTGTTTATAATGACTCGAGTTTGAGTGAGTTTGCCACAAGTTAAACTCGATAATAAAAATCTAATATGATCCGAGTTGAATTGAGCTTATTCTTTTTATAGTTTTTTTATTTAAAGTTTTATTTTACACATATAATATATATTATATATTACATTTTTAGTTAAATTTATATGTATAATATATTTATTCATACATGATGTTTTTAATATATATTTAAAATTAATCCCTTCCATGCATATTTTATATAATATGCATATTCACATATCTATAATAATTTAAAATACATTATAAAATGCCTACATGCTTGTAAATATATAAATATCGAATTGATTATGAGTTGAATCAATTTTTTTAAGTGAGCTAACTTTAATTAATAAAAAAATCAAGTCGATTTAAAATTGAATAAAATAAGAGCCGGTTCTAGTTTGAGCTCTAGTTTGAGCTCATGTATAATTAAGTTTCTCTAGTTTTAAAATTGATCAAATAGTTCCTCTAGTTTGCAGTATAATGTAAATAGATCCTTTGGTATAAATCAAAGTACTTAATAGATAATATTTTATCTAATTAATTAGTTAGTTTAGACTTTATGTTCATTTAAATTGTTAATTTAACCTTTAAATTAATTTAATTAGTCTATTAATTAGAAAAATGTACTTCATTTAGTCTCTTTATTTTTATCAAATGACTTATTTATATGTTACCTTAAACTAGATGACTTATTTGATTAATTTAGAAACTATAAAGGAAATGCTTAGACTTAAACTAGAGGACTTAAATTAGAGGACTTAAACTAGAGGGACTTATTTGCTATTAACAATTTTTTTTTTTGGATATAATAAGTTCAGAGTAATTTGCCCCTATATATCTCTGTAGCTTCAGCATTACTATTCCTTCAAGTTAACGAAGCTAATTAATTAATGGCGTCGATGATCTCCGGCAATCTCCTCCTCTCGATCCTCCTCTGGGCGATCACCTGCAGCAGCACAGCCATGAGCGAATTCGTAAGCATCCCTTCAGCCTACGAGCAGCGTTGGGTGCAGGACATGGCCAGAAGAGCACTGAAGCAGTACAACACTAATCCCCATCGCGTTAGTCCATGGCTTTCCCACTGCGTGGCGATGGAGGCGAAGATGAGCTGGGAGGAGGAGGAGGGCCATGGCTTGAAGAAGACGAAGAACGCCACGACGTTATACCGCCTGACGCTCGTGGCTTGGCCCGAGAATAAACTCGCCCCTGCCCCATATTTGGCTTACGTTATTGCTAATTCCCAACATTCTATCCTCCAGTCACTGATTTCGTACTCTGATTACATTCCAACCCAAGAAGTTGTGTGTGAGAATGAGTAGCAGGGCTTTGGTTCGATGCAATCTAGCTAGCACTTATATTGTTATGATCTAAAAGACTTCAATATTGTCTAAATGTTCGTAATATCTTAATATATAATAATATTGGGGTTTTTACATACAGAACATGAAATTTATACGAAATTACGCATTTCACCATCAATTCATAAATATTACTACTATCACACCATGTTCATTTAAATTTTACGCATTTCACATATTTTACATTATATTCTTTGATGGTGAACTTCACATTTCTAAATTGGCCTTGATCTTAACTATATTATTAATATATTAAATAAATACTATAAATAAATTCATTTATATAAATAATAATTTAAATATTTATGAATTTATGTATTTTAATTTATTTATCCTATTTAAAATTTCCAATTAGGGTGCCGAATTTAAATCCACATGACTATAATTTTTAATTGAAGTAAGAAAATTAATGTGTTTACAGTAAAAAATAAAAATATATATTAGAATTTAAATATTAATGAATTTATGCATTTTAATTTACATATAATATTATAAAGTATATGAAATATGTGAAATATGTGAAATGCGTAAAATTTAAATGAATATGATGTGATAGTGGTAATATTTACGAATTGACGGTGAAATGCGTAATTTCGTGTAAATTTTATGTCCTGTATGTAAAAATCTCAATAATATTATATATTTTGATTCGATTCAATGTCGTATAATATCAAAAGATTATGGGCCTGTTTGACAGCGGATTCAGGTTCAAAATAAATAGAATCGGATTTAAAGGTTGAAGCGGTTTCAGATAAATGAAGCAGTTTCAAACTTAAATTTTGTTTGGATGAAAAGTAGCTTGAAACTAGTTTTGAATCTACTTTAATTTATTTTTTTTTGGATGAATATTTATTTAGAATTTTATAATTTATTTGAATATTATTAATTTAAAATTCTCACGAGGATATATATCAAAATTTGAGATATTTAAGGGATGTGGTTATGAGTCAAAAGATGATTTGTTATTATTTTTTAAAATTTTGAATTTATCAGATTTAATTATCCCTTAATTTTAGCCTTGAGAAAAATACCAAATTTATCCCCAGATATGTTTTTCTAAAAATCTGAGAAAAAAGAAGCAGCGATCGCGAGTCTGAAATCACCTTTTCGATGGTTTCGGCTTCGTGGCCTTAAAGCCGTTTCATGCTTCTAAAACGGATTCAGATTTATGGGATGAATCAGAATTGTTTGGCTAATTAATTTTATTAAATCATTTTCGTCATACTTGAAACCGCTTGAAGCGGTCAATCAAACAGGCCCTATAACGGTAAAACAATCCAATCTCACTTCAGTGATAATCGAGCATTGACATTTAGAGGTGCATATCATTTAGTAATTTTTGTTTTTTTGAGTTTGGAGTAGCTAATTTTTTATAAAACTAGAAAGGAAGTGTACTTTTATCTTCTGCACTGTATAGTTATAATCTATAGGAGGAGATTAAGGAGAAATTAATCATACATAAATTAGGCTAAATATAAAAATATTATATATATATTGTTATATCTGGATCCACGTCGGCTAATCTGGGGCGTACACGTGAAGCTTAAGTGGCATCAACTTCACAGGCGCTCAGCATCGAACAGAAGGGATATCGCGCCGAACAGCGCACGTCGAAAAGTCCAAGCCGAAAGGATCGCGTCAACCTGACTAGACGCCAGGTGAGGTATAGGGGACCATACTACTTTTAAGAGATATGGTCCTCTCTGTCCTCAGACTGCGCCGTCCGTACGCTATACAGTCGAGGCCATTGCGTGGCTACGTTGCAAGCATTAATGGTCTGACACCAAAACTGAAGCTCATTCCGTTGAAGTGACTCCACGGATTAGATCAGAGTATAAAAATCTCATTGTAATAAAAAAAAAATAGATTTTTTCTTCTTTTTTTTCTGAAGTCCCCAACTTCTCTATCACTACTGTAATCTCACAGATAACTTGGCATTAGTGAAAACCTTTTGAGCCTCCTCAAAGGGGGCCGTGGTTTTTCCGCTCAGTCGATTTTTCATGTAAAAAATTCTTTGTTCTTCTGGTTATTATTCTCTCGTCACAACATATATATTCACATACAAGAGAGTAGTAAATTGGGCTAATTAATCACTAGTCTAGGTGATAGTTCAAGAAAAATTTGAAATTGAATTAAGCCTCACTTGCTCGAAATGAAACCGAAATCAAAATTAACTTCAGTGATAATTGAGCACTGACATCTAGCTATATCACTAAGGGGGCATTTGGTTCGTTGTTATCTTGGTGTTATGTTATATAATATAGATGTCATGATATTTAGATATCATTTTTTGACTAATAATTTTATAGTTTAATAAAAAATTATTTATAGATGTCATTAAATCAAATAATTGCTTTGTCTAAATAACATAATATTACATCAAGATAACATTAAACCAAACACCCCCTAAAATAAATAAATAATTTTTTAATTAGATGTGTATATCATCTTTTTTTTTTTTTTTTTTTTTGGGTTTGGAGTTGCTAGTTTTTTATAAAACTAGTGAGTGTACTTTTATCTTCTACACTGTATAATTATAATCTATATGAGGAGATTAGGGAGAAGTTAATCATAAATTAGGCTAAAGTATAAAAATATTATATGTTCATATGAGAGAGTAGTTATAATCTATATGGGGCCTATAGTTTCATAAAATATCTTTCAATTTAATTAAAATAATTAATCTACTTATAATAAAAGAGTAGATTTAACTTGTTGATATATTCATTAATTAATTTTTTTTAATTTTAAAATTTTTAATCTCTTCATAATTTTCAAGAGTTGGCATTGGCCCATAGTCAAGCTTTTATCACATGGAGATGATAGGACCTAATTAACTTGCCAATATCAACAAATTCTAGCTGTGAGATTAAGTGTTAGATTAGGGAATCCATCGCGGGATCATTGCCGAGAAATTTGATCGAAGAGAAAGGTCTGTAGTCCTAGAGTTTTGAGACCATTCTATCCTTTCAAATTCTGATACACCGTATATCACGTATTTATCATATAATATCTACTTTTCATTACTTTGTATATTAACATGTTAGCTACAATCTTGTATAAATCGCCACCATTATTTATCCCGTATAACGCAGGTTGAACATTGCTAGGCTCATGAAACCCTTCTCTTCCGCATCCTTGGTTTTGCATATATAGCTCACTTCATCAGCACTAATTGACCTCGTTGAAGTGATCGAGTTTGTTATCAATTTTTGAGCACAAGCAAGTTTGGAGCTTGAATACAATCTCGTCGCATATGTCTGAATTGCTCGAGACATCACTATAATCATAATTTCTTTCCTGCCAATTATCGAGAGACGATGCCGCTTCTACCCTTCAATTTGGTTCGCAGTTCTATCTTCGATGAATTTAAATGCCTTTCTTTTAGCTTTGCCTATCACAAGTCAATCCTCTAGATATATATGGGCAGGAACATCATTATTAAGATAACAGTACATTTTTTAGCCTTAAGTGAGCCAAGCAATTCAAATCAAAATAGAAATTTTTGATTTTCAGTTAAGTTTTATTATTAACTTTGAGTTAAAAAGAGTCAAATTAAAAATATGTTTTTTAATTAAAATATATACCTACATCTTTATTTACGAAGATATAATATTATTTCATAAAAAATATTTAAAAAATAATTTAAATATTTTTTAAAAAAATTTAAACATATATTTTTTTTATTAACGTTGAATATATTGTAAGTTTAATCAACTTAATTTCTAAGGTATACGTTCTGTAATTCAAATTTCAAAATCTTTAGTATCCTAAACTGTAAAATCTAAATTCAAAATTTCAAACTCTCTTTGCTTGGTTGGAGGAAAAAAAAGATGATTTGAAAAAATTTTATAAAATTTTTTAGAAAAATATATATGATGTGAAATAAAGTGAGTTAATTATATTAAAAATTGTATTGGATGTGAAATAAAGTGATTGTTTAATGTTAAAATTTATATAGGATGAGATAAAAAATAATTTTTAATTTTTTTTTTAAATAAATTTAAGATTTTAGGTGTGATTAAAAAAACTATTTTTTTTGCCCGTTGCCAAATAGGGCCTAAACTTCACTTAATTCATTAGACATTATATTCTTTTTACCTCACTTAAAAACTATAATGGTAGTGTAATTCAAATTTCAGAATCTTTAATATCCTAAATCGTAAAATCTAAATTCAAAATTTCAAACTCTAAATTTCAGTTAATTTACTAGACACTATATATTTTTTACCACATTTAAAAACTATAATGATAATGTAATTTGAATTTGTGACTCTTTAATATCCTAAAATGTAAAACCTAAATTTGAAATTTCAAACTCTAAATTCCAGCTTCATTTGATTAGAGTATTGTTTTGGGAATTTTAAATTTTTTTATTAAAAAAAAAATTTATTTTAATATTATGATATAAAATAAAATTATTTTATTATTAATGCGATAGATGCAAATTAAAATT